>JAJQKJ010001608.1:0-84979 GCA_029574335.1 Rana kukunoris
AACACTGCAACAACGCAGAGCATTACGTCCGATCACAGAACAATTGAGATCAAGGGGAATTCCGTACAGGTGGAAATTCCCTTTTTGTCTATCAGCCACTCACCGAGGCCATACAGCACTGCTACGCACACCTGACGACCCTTCGCTCCTTCTGTGAAGCAATGAATATCCCCAGGACGGAGGTCACTGACTGGTATAGTTCATTTATGCTGAATGAACCGTGGATATCAATTTCCAACAATCTGACTCCCAGAGCTCAAAGACAGAGAGACAGACGTCGCAGATCACCATCCCCCCGCAACAACAGGGGAAATGAAGCCCAAGGAAATCCAGGAAACTCACCACCCAGACGTAGAGATCGCCTTGACTACCATGATCACATGGACACCTAAATATGCTTCTACATCTTTTGGTTCAGCTCCCCACATGCCCCTCTTTTTTCTTTTCTTCATATGGTTCTAACATGGAGCTGCTCTTCCTAGATCTACAACGGATCCCCCTGGCTAGCCCTGAAGCACTCCTAAAGGAAGATAAAGGTTTCACACAGGTTCAAGACCACCTCTACATACCTATGTGACTCCCCTTTATTTTTATTTTTGTTTTTGTGTTTGCTCTTGCTGCTCTGCTTTTGTTTTTTCTCAACACCCCTGCCCTTACTCCTTTCAGTCTGTCCTTTGCAGAGATACCAATCACCTCAATCGAGAATCGATGTATCCTCAAGATGCTCTAAACACCCGCTGATCTACTGGACAGTCTTACATGATAAAGGTTTGTCCACCTCAACCGTTACAACCTCATCCCGTGTAAGTACCATCTCCTTTACTCCGATTTCCTACGTCCAGGAGGACAATTGTTAGATATGGGGTATCGCTACCCACTCACCTTCTGGATCAGATCCCAGGGAGGGGGTGTTTGACTTGCATACTGGGAACTCACGGCCATCAAAGGGCTATATGTCCCGCTATAATACCCCAAAGAAACCTCACGGTCCTATCGGGTCGAAATAGAACATCTAGGGTATTGCATGAGGAAAAGAGCAAGACACTAAAACCGTTTTTATTCTTTGTTATATCAGTTAATACAATTATTTAGACCTGAGACCTTTTAATCAGAACCCATATAACCTTTGACTCCTGTTTGAATCTTTAGCTCAGAAGTTAATTGAAAAAGATGTACACTACACCCTGTTCTGTATTGTGCTTATGCTGCATAATATGTATATGCCTAATCATTAGGGGTCTTATCGCACGGCTAGCGGAGACATGGCAGTTTTCAATTTTCATCCCCCTCCCAGAAGGGACATGCATTAGACACCCATTGAATTAATTGTTACTCCATTGATCTCGGCCATGCCCGGTAGTTATGCTGAAAGATCCTAGAGAATATCTAGCTCGACAAGTTAAATAGTTTTGGTTTATTGTCCATGTTTCATGTATTAAGATATTATAATGGTTCATGTATTTACATGTTGTGTGCTTTTAACACCATAGGAAGACGGTTTCCATGCAGAATAGCAATGTAACAAATCCCTATAGAGGTCACATATATAAATTGCTTAAGTGAGTTCTCCTATTTCCTCTTTAGTCAGTCCTGCAGGGCCTATAGTACTAAGATCTTTTCAAGACATCCAAACGCAGTACTGGCCTCATGTCTTGAACACATACAGACTCGGATCTTGTAACACAAGATCCGAGGCTTGGGCCTGGCTTCTAACCACTCCCAAACTAACAAACGGATCCCTGTATTCACCAAGATAAAGACGCTCCTGTAACATTAGGTTATCTGATTTCTATTGTAAAAACTGCTCCGAAGTGCCAGACTCACAAACAGATAGGAAGGAAAGGCAAGTGAGAAAGAAGGGACCAGGTTTACGTTCAGAGCTTGGTTCTTCTCTTTTCTTCATCTGATTGTTTAAAACTCCAACAACCAGAATCTATACATACGTTCGACAAGTTAACTATAGTAATTAGAGGGATTCCTCACACTGCCCCTGAACCATCCGGAATTCGTTTCAACTGGGTAGGGCCAGCAGGTCTAAGCCTACTCCGGTATTCCCCTCCTACCCCGCTCCCCTACACCACCCCTTAATATCTCTCTCTCTACCCCCCCCCCCCCCTTTTTTTTGGGGGTTTTCCCCCCTCCTTTCCCCTTTTTTTTTTTTTTTTTTTCTTTCTTTTTTCTGTAATTAGCATATTCCAAGAAGAAAAAAAAAAAAGAAAAGAGAATGGCTTCTAACATCCACCTTACCTCATCACTATCTATTAAAATACTTTCTGTAAATGCCAAAGGTCTCAATATACCAGAAAAAAGAACCAAATTCCTCAATGAATTCCACAAACATAAAGCAAATATTGAATTATTCAAAGAGAACCCAATTGTCCCTTCAAATCAGAAAAAGTCCCGAAATTCCAAGATAAGAGATATCCGATAGCCTTACACGCTTCTAACACAGAAGGGAAAACAAAGGGTGTCTCTATACTGATTTCCAATCAGACCCCGTTCCAGATACACGACACCATGCTAGACCCCAGCGGGAGATACATATTTGTAAAAGGCAAACTGGAAAATCATCCAATCACAATCGCCAACATATATGCCCCAAATTCGGGCCAAGTAGCTTTCTTTCTCGCAAATTAAAGAACTACTGACCACCTTTACCACTGGCATTCTAGTCTTGGGGGGTGATTTCAACACCCCTTTGGACCCCATTATAGACACCTCGAATGGAGCATCGAGCCTTCCATACAGAGCATTGAAACAAATTAAGATCCAACTTAAAGACTTAACGCTGCATGATACCTGGAGAACTCTGTTTCCTCAAACCAAAGATTACACATACTTCTCTACCATTCATCAAAATATTCTAGAATTGACTACCTTTTTATTTCCCAACATGACCTAACCCTCCTGAAAGCTGCAACAATCGAACCTATGACATTATCTGACCATCACCCTATAACAGCAACATTGTCTTTCCCCGATAAAAAAACAGTGACCAAGACCTGGAGACTCAACTCCACAGTCCTTAAAGACCCTATAGACGTGCTAGAACTGAAAGAGAAGCTGTTAGACTATTTTGCAAGAAACGAAAATGATGAAACATCCCTGATGACTCAATGGGAAGCACATAAATGTGTTATCAGGGGTGAATTCATCAACAGACTAGCTAGAATAAAAAGAATCCGCCAATCAAAAATTAAATCCCTGATAGACCGGATCCACAAATTAGAGACAACGCACAAAAAAAATATTGCGACCTCAACCTTTGATGAATTAACCAAAACCAGAGCACTTCTGATGGAGGAACTAAATCTGAAAACGAAAAGACAATACATTTTGAGACACAAGATCTACTATGAACAGGGTAACAAGAGCGGGAAAATTACTGGCCAAAGCTGTACAGAATAAAAGAATAGCCTCAACCGTGCACCAAATCAGGGACAATCAAGGGAAAACTCATTCCACTAACGAGGAGATAGCCAAACAATTTGAAGCATATTATCATTCGCTATACAACCTACCATCAAACCCAAAATGCCCCCAGAACTCAGATAAAAGATCTCAACTAATTCATGACTTCTTAAAAAAAATACAGCCCACCCAAACTATCTAATGACAAAGCACTAGAACTAGAAGCCCCTATTTCAGGACCAGAATTCGATAAGGCAATTAAAGAAATGAAAGTAGGTAAAGCGCCTGGTCCAGATGGCCTACCCCTGCAGTACTACACAAAACCTTCATCGACATCTTGAAACCGAGATTCCTGAAAACCTTCCAAACTCTAAACTCCAACCATCAACCTCCCAAACAATTACTAGAAGCCCACATTACAGTTATACCCAAAGAAGGTAAAGATACAACACAAGTCACGAACTATAGACCCATCTCATTAATCAATGTAGATGTCAAGATATACGCCAAAATTTTAGCCAATAGATTGCTACCCTTACTTAATACCTTCATTAACCCTGACCAAGTGGGTTTTATCCCTGGTAGGGAGGGACGGGATAATACAACCAAAGCACTAAATCTCAGTCACTGGTTAATTTCCAATAAAAAACAAGGCTTTTTTCTGTCCCTCGACGCCGAGAAGGCGTTTGATAGAGTGGCCTGGGATTATATGGAGGCAGTGCTAGAACACATAGGCATCTTACCCCAAATGAGGACTTACATCAAAGCACTATACATGAACCCAACCGCAAGAGTACGAGTAAACGGCCATCTATCAAACGCCTTCTCACTACGTAATGGTACGAGACAGGGCTGCCCCCTGTCCCCATTGCTCTTCGTCCTCACCTTGGAACCCCTTCTAAATAGAATCAGAGCCAATCAAAATATAAAAGGAATCGAGGTCCAAAAGAAAACCTACAAAATAGCCGCCTTTGCGGACGATATGCTACTCTTTCTGTCGGAATCCCACATCTCCATACCCAACCTCTTAAAAGACTTAGAAAACTTTAATTCACTATCTAATTTAAAGATTAACCACTCGAAATCAAATGCTCTCAACATCACACTAACGGCAAAGGCTGTAGATCTATGTAAAAAGAACTTCCCGTTCACGTGGGCCACACAAAGCATAACCTACTTAGGAATTGAAATTCCCTCCAATTTGAAAGATCTTTTTAAACTTAACTTCACACCAATACTAAAAGAAACCCACGAAGATCTAAAGAGATGGAATTCCCTAAACATATCTTGGTTTGGGAGAGCTTCCCTAATTAAAATGACAATCTTGCCTAGGTACTTATATGTTATGCAAACAATACCCATCTCCCTACCCGCCTCCTTCTTTGCATCCTTCCGAAAGGCCTGCTCCACATTTGTCTGGAGGGGCAAACCCCCTAGGATCAAACTAGCTAGATTATGCTTACCAAAAAACAAGGGGTATGCTTACAGAAAACAAGGATAGCACTACCCGATCTAAAAAAATATCACCAAGCAACACTTATGGCCCGGATTGTAGATTGGAACATACATACAACAGTCAAAGATTGGGTATCACTAGAACACAGACAATGCACACAAAATCTCAGCACTCTACCTTGGATTTACCCTAAATATCATTCAAGAGATGCTCATTCACACCCCCTAATAGGCCCCACCTTAAAAGTATTCCGCAGTACCTTTAAACCCACCAACACAACACCTTGGCTCAGCCCTTTATCGACACTTAGAAACAACCCAGATTTTCCTCCAGGTCTAGAGAAAGATTTTCTATCTCACCATTGGCCACACGAGAAAATCCTAGTCAAACACTTTTTTAAAAATGGAAAAATGCTGTCTAGGGAAGACTTGAACAATGACATGAAACCTTTCCAAATCCCACACTGGACATACATTCAAATAAGACATTTTCTGACCTATTCCAAGACTGCACCCTCATGGACAAGACCACTTACTAAACTAGAAGACCTATGCACGAAAGTAACCCCGCACAGACATATCATATCAGTCCTGTACAATTCATTGTTTGAGGATAAAACAGACTTCTCCAGCTCCTCCTGCCAGAAGTGGGAGAGGGATATAGACACCCCTCTAACTGATGAGAATTGGGAAAGAATCTACACATATGCACATAAAGGTTCTCTAAATGTGGCCACACAGGAATGCAGCTTCAAAATAATTACTAGATGGTACAGAACTCCCTCAGTAATCCACAAATTCTCACCTCAAAGCTCTGACAGATGCTGGCGATGTAAACAGGAGGAGGGAACGATGCTCCATATATGGTGGTCCTGCCCCCTAATTAACAATTTCTGGAAAGTAGTTCACGAAACCACTACAGCAATTACATCTGAAACTCTCGAATTCGACCCAGCACAATATCTTCTCCACTTTAACTACCTGCCGAAAAAACGCTACTTAAAATCACTACCAATGATCATGATTAATGCAGCACGACAATGCGTCCCTTCCCACTGGCGCACGAACGTTACCCCTTCTAAAACGGAATGGTTTAGGAGAATTAACTACATTGAAAAAATAGAAGAACTCATTAGCATATCCCAAGAAAAAATAATGTCATTCGCAGCGATCTGGCACGACTGGATGATTTTCAAAGAGTCTCTGGAATATATAACCCATATGCAATAAGAAACCAAGATACACCCAATAAGGTCTACTACCTATACTGGAAAAATAAAATACATAGTCAAATTAATAACTGAATGATTTCACGTTTTCTATTACAATATATATATAATTTTTTTTTTTTTTTTTTTTTTCTCTTTCTTTCTCTCTCTCCCCCTCCTTTCCCCACATAGCTCCTCTCCATCCCCTCCCCCCCCTTCACCCCTCCCTACACTCCACAACCGCTAAGGTAAAACTAGTTCCAATATCATGCCTACAGGTTGAGGAGTGCCTCTTATTATTAAATAAAAATAAAATAAATAATATAATAATAATAAAGAGCAATAATGAGATACAAGATCTTTGATAAGATAAACTGTTAACCGTTGAAATATTTTGATCTTAATCTGTACACTTTTATTCACCCCTTTCAAGGTTTCCTATATGTTTAATGATAGTTCCATACCAATTGTACGTAATATACGACATCAGTTGAAAAGTTAACAATGTAATCCTATGTCGATTTCTCATTTCTTTTATGCTGTATTATTGTGTTATTTTGTTAATGTCTTCATAAGCACCGAATAAAACTTTATGAAACAAAAAAAAAAAAACACTGAGGTCTGAAAAATAGGCCCGGTCCTTAAGTGGTTAAAAATAAATAATATTTTTAGCACACAAACTTAAGTTTCCATCATCATTTCTTGTTAATCTTTTCACATGGGATACAGATTTAAAATAAGCCATGATCAATCCTTGTACATTATTGCTAAGTAGTCATCACATACACTGAACTACTTTCTTCCCTTGATTACTAACATGATTTTGTGGAAATGTCATTGAGTGGCAGATTGCTCTTCAGGTGGCCTACTAGTAGTACTTTTTCATGTATACTAAACGTCAACGCCTATTGAATAATTCATAACTCCAAGATGCATACACATATTTAGCATAAATGATTTGTTAGTTGCTGAAAATGAGAACAGATGAGTTGATTAACCAAAAAGATTAATATTGTCGTATCTCAACATTTTCCACTTACAAATGTTATATACTCCATGTGGTACAGGTAATGTAAGTTGTACTGTAAACAAAAATACACAAAAAATCAATGTTAAACCTATTTGTCACTGTTGTTTACCCACAAGCCTAATAAACAGTTCCAGTTTCAATAAAGGGAGCAACCTGAAGAATGCATTTAGAATGGAATTGTGTTTTGTAACAAAAATGAGAATGTTTGAATAATGACAGGCTTGGATCATTTTCTTTTGTCTATTTAAACCGTTACATGTTTTTGTATTCATTTTACATTAGATTGATGGGGCTAAAAAAAAACTTTTTCTTTGGCTCTATACTATCCTACATTTACAGAACTCCTTTCCCCTATTTTAGCCAATGCATTTAATGAACTGTTATGCCCTGTACACACGATCGGTTCGTCTGATGAAAACGGACCGATGGACCGTTTTCATTGGACAAACCGATCGTGTGTGGGCCCCATCAGTTTTTTTCCCATCGGTGAAAAAAAAACTATTTTAAATTTTTCTTATGGTTAAAAAAACGATAGAAAAAAATGATCGTCTGTGGGGAAATCCATCGGTCTAAAATCCACGTATGCTTAGAATCAAGTCGACGCATGCTCGGAAGCATTGAACTTCATTTTTCTTAGCAAGTCGTTGTGTTTTACGTCACTGCATTGGACACGATCAGATTTTTAACTGATGGTGTGTAGGCAAGACTGATGAAAGTCAGCTTCATCGGATATCTGATGAAAAAATCCATCGGCTTGTTTTCATCAGACGAACCGATCATGTGTACAGGGCATAAGAGGACCACTCATTCAGATAGGAATCACTAACGGCAATAGTATGTATGATCCTGAAGCCTCTTTTTGATGTTATCACCCCATTTCTTTGTTAAATTTAGACATTAAATTGTTAGCAAAAATTTGGCAAAATGCCTTAACCAAATAATCTACAAGTTGATACAAAAAGATCAAGAAGGCTTTATGCCGCATAGACAATCGTGTGTGGGCCCCATAGGTTATTTAACCATTGGTTAAAAAAAGCCAACTTGCTTTAAGTTTAACCGATTGATACCTAACCGATAGGTCAAAACCGATCGTTAGTAGGCACGACCATCGTTTAAAAATCCATGCATGCTCAGAATCAAGTCCACGCATGCTTGGAAGCATTGAACTTCATTTATTTCAGCACATCGTTGTGTTTTACGTCACCGCATTCTTACACGATCGGTTATTTAACCGATAGTGTGTGGGCGTGACAGACCATCAGTCAGCTTCAATCGGTTAACCGATGACACCGGTCCTTCAGACCGTTCTTATCGGATGGACTGATCGCGTGTACGTGGCTTAAGACATGTCTATAGCACTCGATATCTCAATAACTAATGCAGAATTGATCCCATATCTAGGAATTTATTTGACTGTCTCTCATACTGATCTTTTCGCAGTCAATAACCCCCGCCCCCTGTATTGAAACAGATAACGAACTTACTAAAACAATTCCCACTGTCCTGGATAGGAAGGATACAATTCAATTAAAATGATCATTTTACCCAAATTACTATACCTGTTCCAAGTTTTACCAATTCCTATCTCATCTTATTATTTGAGACTGGTGCAACAAAGAGTAACAACATTTGTCTGGGGGCCTTCCAAACCTTGCATACCCGTACATACATTATGGGCCAGATTCAGGTAGATGAGAGTATCTTTCCTCTGGAGTAACGCTTCTCATTTACGTTACTCTGAAGACCCTTTCAGCGCAAGTCCTGTAATTCACATAGCAGTTGCGCGTAAACTTGCGCCAGAGTAACGATAATGCGCTGGCGTAACCCGACGCAAGTGGAAGTGGGTGTGATCATATGTAAATGATGGGCGGAGCCCAGCGCAGAGGCTTACGTTCAGCGCATCATCCACGGAGCATGCGCAGTGAGTGCGGCTCCACTCGCCCCCTTGTGCGCATGCTCACAACTTCCGTCGGCACCACTTCCTGGGAAACGTCAGCGCAATGCGTTCCGCTGGGCGCTTAAAAGCGCTGGCGGAAACGCCATTCCGGCGCAAAAGTAGTTCCGTTTCCCCCCACCCCAGGGAAGATACTTTTGCACTGTAATGGCTGCTCCCGCTACCCCCAGAGAGAGGAGGAACCTCAACTTTAATGCCCAGGAGGTCTCAGTGATTATCTCGGCTATGGAGACGGATAATGAATTTCTCCATGGCAAAAAAAGCCGGAAGACCAGCCGGGAGAGGAAGCAGGGCATCCTGGAGTCGATTGCTGCCAGGGTCAATGTCCTGGGCTACTCCACCCGGACTGCTGGGGACATACAAAAGAAAATAAACGACCTGCGGCGCAAGGTGAGGGACAAGGTGGCCTCCATCAGGAGGTATGAGAGGGGCACAGGTGGTGGTCCCCCATGTCCTGTCACCCTGACCGCAGAAGAGGAGGTGGTTGCTCGCTGCCTGGAGAGGGAGCAGGTGGAGGGGGTCGCAGGCTATGACTCCGTGGAGGAAGGCACAAGGACAGGTAAGTGTTTTATAATCCCCTATTTGTTGTTTTGCATTTGGGGGGGGGGGGACATGTGCCAAGTGTGTGGGACCACCAACATGTGTCTGCTTTGTGTCATCCACAGATGACGGAGCTGGGCCATCATCTGTCAGCCTGCATTCCACCCCATCCCCCCCACGCCATCATGTGCCCGAGCCACTGGGTGGTGAAGAGGTTGTGGAGGAGGAGAGTGGCCACACCACACCTGCCGAGGTGGTTGTGGAGGATCCTGCTGTGGCAGAGCAGGACTTTTCATTAGTCTTGTCTGTCTCCTCCCCTTCTCCTGGCCCGTCTGTCGTCCCCTCCCCCATCCTTGGAAGCCCCTCAAGGGCGACACCTTCCACCCGAGGACATCCATCTTCTGGCCCCAGGAAGGCGACCCAGAAGACCAGGGGGGTGTCTGATGGTGTCCAGGACCAGTTGGCGAGGGATCACGCCAGGCAGACGGAACAGATGGGGGCCATAGCGGTGCACTTGGAGAAAGTGGCTGACAGCCTGGGCTCCGTTGCCAACCTCAGCAACGCAGTGCAGGATGTCAGCTGTAATTGCGCTGCAGTGGTCACCACTTTGGGGGAGGTGCAGGGGGATATAAGGCACCTCACTGCAGCCGTCCAGGCCAACACTGCTGCCATCCATGGGAACAGTGCTGCCATCCGGGAGCAGGGGAGGCTGAGTCGGCGGGCCCAGCATTACCAGGTGACCCGTCAGCTCCGGATGCAGGCCCAGACGAACACATACCTTGGACGGATAGCCAGGGCCTTGGAGGGCACGCAGGCCACACCTGCCAGGAGTGGCCCACCTGGGGATCAGCCACCTCCAGATGCCCCCCCACCCCCACCCACTCCATCCAGGCAGCTGCGGAGCCAGAGAGGGGCCCCCAGAAGAAGCCCCCGGCATCCCCGATGAGGCCTTTTTTTTTTTCTGGTTTTATATTATTGTTTTTGACATACTCAGGTCATGAGTTTATTTTTTATTTTTCTCAGGTTATGAGATTTTTTTTCTTTTAATGATCAGGATATGATATTTATTATTTCTTTTTGTACTGCACACGGTCAGGAGTGCAGGGGACAGTGTGAATGGTGTGTGAATGTGAGAGGGTGGCACTCCTGAAAGTAAGGGGTGTCACCCTCGGCCGTGGTGGTGAAGTTAACCCCACGGCTGAATGAATCACGTGTGAAAGGTGTGTGAATGGACAGTGACATCATTGGGGCCTTGACGCGGCGTTACTGCTCCCAACTCCTACATGCTGGACTTGGGCTAATCCAATGCGATGTGCATGTGGTGTGTGTGATCTAGGGACATCAGTGGTGTACACGCGTGCACTGTCTGTGTTATTAATGTTTGGGTTTAGTGTCCAAAGATGCCTACGGCGAGGACCCTCCTGACTGCTCTTCCATCAGCAGACTGGGTGTCCTCTGGCAGGTGGGGACTGTGTGGGTCGGGGGTCAGGTCATCACGTATGTCAATATGCAGGCCTTTTTTCATAGCAAAGTTATGTAGTATGCAACATGCACCGATGATCTGACACACAAAGGTAGGGGAATACAATAGGGCCCCCCCAGACTTATCCAAGCATCGGAAACGGGACTTCAGGAGCCCAAATGTTTGCTCCACCACTGCACGGGTTTTGATGTGTGCTTCATTGAATTTTCTCTCTCCTCTGGTTTGGGGGTTCCGGAAAGGAGTCATTAGATGGGGTCCCAATGCATATGCAGAGTCACCTGTAAGGTAAAAGACAGGAGAATGTTAGTCATGCATGTGCGATTTCTGTTGTGCATCACGGGAGGGGATAGTCATGCCTGACTCCCTTGTCACTCACCAACCAGCCAGCTGTCCCCATACATATTCTGGTTAAATTCTGCTGGGATGGGGCTCTGACGGTATATGAAACTGTCATGGCTGGACCCGGGGTGTTTGGCACGGACGTGCCATATGAGGCGTTGGGCATCGGCTATCACCTGTACGTTGATGGAGTGCCAATGCTTCCGATTGCGGTATATGTGCTCTGTGGCACTGGGGGGCTGTAGGGCCACATGTGTGCAATCAATGGCCCCCACAGTGCGTGGGAATCTGGCAATGTTGTAGAAATCTGTCATTGCCTTCTGACGTAGCTCCTCAGTGGTTGGTCTGATGAACTGGTTGGACATGCGTCTGAGGATTGCAGGGACAACCTGGTGCACACATCTGCTCACGGAGGATTGTGACATCCCAGCCACCACTCCACTTGTACGCTGGAATGATCCACTTGCAAGGAAATGAAGTGTTGCCAGGACCTTCACCAGTGGCTGCACTGCTTGTGATCGGTGTGTTGGGCTGGTGATGTCATCCTGCAGGGTTGTGGTTAGTTCAAGTATTGCATCTGGGCTGAATCTGAATAGGCGATACACCTCCTCATCCCCCATGCCAAAGAGGTTCATACGTGTGCGGTATATCCTCTCACGTGCCCGCCTTCTTGGTTCCAGGGGACCCATCAGTAGTTCTAGGACCACGAGTGCCCCTGGCATGTTGGCACACAGAGGTGTTGTCCTTGCAAGTGGGGGTGCTCAGCTAGCTCCTATCGTCGGTAACGCTGCTGTAGCTGCTCTCCTGCTGACCTGTGACCGTCTGGAGTAAAGATAAAGCAGCCTTTTGTAGAAATAACTTTGCGCCGGACGGACCAGATACGCGCGGCGCATGTAGCCAGCGCATGGTGCTAATCCGTTCGTGAATTGTGAAAAATCCCTCATTTGCATATTTGCAGGGGAAATCAATGGGCGCGACTGATGCGCCCAGCGAAAATAAACGCTGACGATACTCTGGCGACGGAACGTTCCGCCGGTCGCAAATGAGCCGTTATTGGGCGCATCTAGTTTGGTGGGTACGGGCACATAGAAACGTCGGCGCATCAGCACAGTTACGCGGCGCATATCCAAATACTCCAGCGCAAGTGTTCGTGAATCTGGCCCTATATCTCCCTAGATCCAATGGAGGTCTAGGTCTCCCAAATGTTGCCAACTGCCTCAAAGCTGCTCACCTAGCCAGTCTCTCCAAATACCATACAAAAAAGGAAATCCCATTATGGGTATTAATAGAAGCATCAGAATGTAACCCACTTTCAATTCCTAATTTATTATGGCTTCAACCTAAGAACGCTGCGAGCTACGTAAAGTCATAACTAAATATTTCTTAAAACAAACCATCAATTACAATCACAACACAACCCCCTGTTATTCTTTCTTTAAAATCCTGCCTTTTACCCAGGTTGGATTTACCCAAAATCATTTAAAGCCTGGTCAGCCGCTAAACTCCTAACACTTAATGAATTTGTCACTTCCCAATCCTTCCAATCTTTCTCAGAACTTATGGAAAGCTATGATTTATCGCAGTCAGTACTTTTCAGATATCTTCTAATTAAAAATTTCTTTACACCTCTCATAAATGCTAAAACGCCCTTATCTCATCTTTCCACTCTTGAATCAATGTGTAAAAATGACCTACTTGCCAAAGGAATTATATCATCTCTTTTTACGCAACTTATGACTACTCTTAAACCTGATACACTAACTTATGTCCAGCAGTGGGAGGAAGATCTGGGACGAAAATTGGATGACGCAGAATGGTCCGGGATATGGTCAATTACTAAAACTTCCTCACCTAATGTTATGGCGATCAAAGCAAATTATAAAGTCCTAACCCGCTGGTACTTGGTACCTGTTAGGGTGTCTAAATATACGTCCACTCAATCAGCCCACTGTTTCAGGGACTGTGCAGATTTAGGCACTCATATGCATATGTGATGGACACGCCCAATAGCTCAAACTTTTTTGGAAAAGATTTTTGAATTAGCTTCCAAATTGTTCCAAAAACTGATACAGCCAGACCCTTCAATAGCATTACTTAATTTAAAACCAGATTATCTAACATTCTCTTAATTTAAGCTTTTTATTCAACTTTTAACGGCAACTAAACAAACAATGGCGAAAGCATGCAAATCCCCATTATATATCAGACAGGAGGCTCATATCTTATGCATTAATCCTTCTTTATTAATGCTCACAGCAGAAATATTTTTATATCTTTCTTTAATAAACTTCAATGTAAAAAACTTTTTCCCAATAAACTACCACTCCCAGCAGTCCCTCTGGTTCATAACCACGCCCATGTCAGTGACCTCTATAAAATGGGTTGCTTCCAAACGTTCCTCCTCTTTCTTTCTGCTCACGGCTACAGATAAGTACTTTGTTTCTCTGTGTTTCTTACCTCACAATGTACTGCGGCAGGCCAGGGGGAATTTAATCCTCCCCACGGCTTGTCTAACATATGTTCTATATGTGTATGTATTCCCAGACTGTCGCACTGTGGGACTTTACACCATTTGTGGTGTGGACCGCCTGCATTCTTTTTCAGGTGTCCCTGTGACCCTGATTTGGGATTCCATTCCCTGTTCTCCGGAGCGTCTGCCTCCTGTCACCTCCGCTCTGCTCCCCCCCCTCCTCCCCTTGCCGTACTGTTCCGCTCTGCTCCTCCGGGCGCCGCTACTGGGCGCCGCCATCTTCCCCCTTCCTTCTCCTCACAGAACGTTTGGCGCGCGAGCGGGGGGCGGAGCTTGCGACGCTTCGGCCGCTCAGCGAATCAGCGCCGAGGACGTAGTCTCGCGAGACTTCGTCCTCGGGCGGCTACGGGTCTCGGGCTCTCCTTCCTCCCGCTTCCACTACAACGCTGTCGGCGGAGAAGAGGGGATTGGAGCCTGTAGCTGCTGGTGAAGTAAACTTTAGCCTCCTTACCCCTATCGCGCGACCACCCGTCCCGCTGTGACACTACCCTCTACTGCATCATTTAGAGGAAACACACCCACTGTTGAGAGGTGCGAGAGTCAAGTCCTTACAACCAATACTATGTCTCATATCCCTATACCCCCCAGTAGGGAGGAACCCTCTATGCCTGCTGCCCACACCCTTACAGCCTCTCAATTACAAGACATGATCAACATGTCAATTCAGGCCGCCCTGGCCTCTGCCACATTACCCCCCAGGGTTCAGCAACCTGTGGCTACACCATCTATGCCGCCTCAGAGCGACGAACCGCCCACAAAAATGGGAAAAGCTTCATTTAAGAGGAAGCACACCCGGGCCATACATGACTCCCCGGCAGGGGAAGACAATAATATGCTCCAGGCAGCCCCTAACACGGGCTACCAACCCCAGCATCCGTCAAATATCTCTCGACCCCTGGTCTCCAGGGAGTTTCAACCTAGGGCCAGTAGAAGGGCCAAACCAGATTCATACGTCGACTCCTCAGAGGAGGATTCGGCCGATCCATCCTACGGGTCGGACGCATCAGACTCCGAGTCATATATCAATGATGCTGGGGCTACAGCGCTTGACACAGCCGCCATCCCTGTCACACAGGGCGAAGTTCTCCTAGACGCCCTAGGAGAACCTTTCTTTCACCCCGATGCGATCTCCCACCCTCGCTCCGGGGATTGGGCACCACTTCCACACGTCTCCCAATATGTGGAGCTATGGGCTAGGAAGTCCCTAGATAGGACTAGCCGGAACAAATTGAGGGCAGAATGCCCCAGACCCTCCATCCCCAATAATGTCCTAACTACCCCAGAGGTAGACCCCGTACTGTCAAAGTACCTGATGAAATCTGGAAAGTTCCAAAAGAAAGGCATTGAACGTTCCTTTCGGTCCATCCAAGACCGTATACTGGACCTTATGGGTCCGTTAACAAAAATATTAAACTTGTCCGAACAGGCCGCAGCATCTGAACAGCCGGTGGACCTTCTACAATTGAGAGGTTGGGCACAGAGGGCATTATGCCTAGCAGGCACCGCCAACACGGCATGCTCGGTAGAGAGACGCCGTTCTATCCTTATGCGATTGGACCCCCAACTGTCACACTTGGCGGAGTCTGAGCCTGGACCGTCAGCTGACGGCATGTTGTTTGGTGACACTCTAATTAGAGACATCAACAAATTTGTGGGGCTTTTTACTAGCCTAGATAAAGCCCAAAACTCTCTGAGAAGATCTGGGGCTAGTAAGGTTTTTGCCAGGGCCGGCAGAAATAGAGGCCGTTCTGCCGGCCGTCTCTCCTCCTACAGGCCGCAGGGAAGACCCTCTGCACAATACCAGTATCTCCAGGCTCCTTCCTATTCCACCCCAGTGGTGCAACCTGCACCCTTCTTCCCTCCCAGAGGCAGACCCTGGCGAGGCCGCGGCGGACGCGGTTATCCACGATCCCGACCTCCTACTGGTGAGTACCACTTGCACTCCACTCAATCACATTCCGGTAGGGGGACGCCTGAGGTATTTTATCCACGCCTGGTCTGCGATTACGGCAGACGCGTGGATTCTACACACAGTAGCGGGATTTATCATAGAAATACAATCTCCACCGACACTCAACATAACCCCTCCCCCTATCCGGTTTACAAAACTAAACGTTGTTCTTATAGACAACGAACTGAAGGACCTATTAGCCAAAAAGGCTATTGTGGAGGTAGATCCCTCCTCCCCAGGCTTCATAAGCAATCTGTTCCTGGTCCACAAGAAAGGGGGAGGTTACCGTCCAGTCATAAATCTCAGAGACCTGAACCAATATGTCGAGTATCGGCATTTCAAAATGGAGGGAATTCACTTCCTCCGAGACCTTCTCCACCCTGGAGACTGGCTCGTAAAGGTGGATCTGAAGGACGCCTACCTCACGGTCCCTATACATCCAGAATCTCAGCATCTCCTTCGTTTCCCATGGAAGGGCAGGATGTGGCAGTTTACCTGCCTCCCATTCGGCCTTTCTTCCGCCCCATGGTGTTTCACCAAACTCATGAAACCAGTGGTGGCAGCTCTAAGGAGCAGGGGGGTACGTCTGATCATATACCTGGACGACATCCTCATCATGGCCTACTCACACTATCAGGCCCATCTCCACATGTCATGGATGGTATCCCTCTTACAAGGTCTGGGCTTCATAATCAATCTAGAAAAATCCATTTTGATCCCCTCCCAACAGGTGGAGTTCCTGGGCCTTACAGTGGACACCGTTCACTCCACCCTCAGCCTCCCCAAACCCAAGCTTGCCCTGATCCGCAAGGAGATCCGGGCAACGTTAAGAAAGGGTTCTTTATCCCTTCGTACACTTGCACGCCTTGTCGGCCTCCTAGCGGCCTCCATTCAAGCCATCTTCCCGGCTCCCCTTCATTACAGAGCCCTCCAGAGACTCAAAATCATGCACCTGAGACAGGGCCTCAAATATACAGACGAAATCCCCCTCTGTCAAGAAACTGTCGAGGAACTGAAATGGTGGCTCCGTCACGCCGTCGAATGGAACGGCAAGACCATCTTCAGTCCCAACCCGGACATAGTCATAGAATCGGACGCCAGTCGTCAAGGCTGGGGCGCCCGATGCGGCACGGCCTCCACGGGAGGGACGTGGTCCGCAGAGGAAGCCACACTCCATATCAATGCGCTAGAACTCTTGGCAGCCTTATTCGCTATCAAGAGCTTTATGCCGCATTATTCCACCTGCTGCGTGCTGTTTCGCATGGACAATGTGGCGGCGGTACAATATGTCAACCGCCTGGGAGGCACCAGATCCAGAGTTCTGGCGAATATCGCGAAGGAATTCTGGCACTTCTGTCTGGCCCACAGCATAACCCCTATTGCGGAATACATTCCGGGAGTCTCCAACTTGGTAGCCGATTGGAACTCTCGCTATCTTCGCGACTCCAGCGATTGGAGACTGGATCGTTCGGTGTTCCTTCAATTACGACGGCTCTGGGGACCACTGTCTATAGATCTTTTCACCTCCCGCCTCAACCACCAACTGCCCCGCTTCTTCAGCTGGAGGCCGGATCCGGAGGCATATGCGGTAGACGCTCTCCGCCAACCCTGGCCGGAGGGCACACACTATGCGTTCCCTCCTTTCCAGATTATCCCCAGACTCCTCCTACGGATAGCCAACCTGGAGGCAAGCGTGGTCCTGGTCACACCTTGGTGGCCGACCCAACCATGGTTCCCCCTGCTTCTGGGAATGACCGTGGATCTCCCCAGGCTCATTCCCCACTTTCCCCACCTCCTCACCAACCCGAGCAAGGGTCTTCATCCCCTGGTTCTGGAGAACAACCTGCCACTCCTGGCATGGTTGGTGTCGGGCTCACGGTCACAGATTGCGACCTTTCAGAGTCAGCTCGACATCTCCTCGCCCTGGCCTGGGCCCCCGGGACTAGATCAACATATCGATCAGCCTGGGGTCTCTGGGTTCGTTGGTGCGATCAACGGCAGGTTGATCCCGTACAGGCCCCTATATCACTAGTGGCGAATTATTTGGCGGATTCGTTCCAATCTGGTAAAGCGTACAGCTCCATTAATATATACCGATCGGCCATTTCAGCCTATCACTGCCCCGTAGATTCTTTACCAGTCGGCAAACATCCTCTTATATGCCGACTATTGAGAGGTGTGAGGTTCCAACGTCCCCCTCGGCCTAGATACCAGGCAACCTGGGATGTCTCCAAGGTGCTGGATATGTTCGCCGGATGGGAGGACAATTCGCATCTTTCACTACGACTACTTTCTATAAAACTAACGGTTCTCTTGTGCCTTATTTCCGTCAAGAGGGTATCAGACGTTAAAGCCCTAGACATCTCTAGGCGACAATTCTCACCACAAGGGGTTGAATTTTCATTCGTACGTAGGACCAAAACTGGTATCCACTCAGTCTTTTACCCCTTCTTCCCTGATCATCCACTCCTTTGCGTCGTTCGGTGCCTCCAGGCATACGAATCGCAGACTGCTACCTTCCGCACCTCAGATTCTTCGCAGCTTCTGGTGTCCTACATCAAACCGCACCGCCCCGTCTCATCTGCCTCTCTAGCACGCTGGGTACGGACCGCCATGGAAATGGCGGGGATCGACGTTTCCCTCTTCGGAGCCCACTCCGCCAGAGGAGCCATGGCTACTAAGGTAGTCACATCAGGAGGCTCTCTCTCCGATCTCCTAGTGGCGGCGGACTGGTCCTCGGAGACCACCTTCCGTCACTTCTACTTCAGACCACAGGACCACATATCCATGTCGGTCCTCTCCTAAGCTTAGAACTGTATTGTTAAATTGTGCCTATATGCTTGAATGACTAGCTTTGAACTTGCATAAGATATGAGCCTCCTGTCTGATATATAATTCTAGATTTTCCTAGCTTGTGACGGAAAATATTGATTATATGATGACAGGAGGCGAGTATCTTCCCTCCCGACCCACCCTATCACGATTGTTTTTTTGATCCTTCACAGGTTACTGAACACCGTGTCTATCCTGATGCTGGGGAACCCAGATAGGAAGTTGGTTGGATCATGTTCCCTGTTGGAACGAAGTTTGCTTAAGGACATCCTCGTTGGGATGCAACGCTACTGATACCCCTGTTGGGACACAGCCAGTGGTCGGATCCACTCCCG
The DNA here is from genome assembly GCA_029574335.1 of Rana kukunoris. Taxonomy (NCBI): domain Eukaryota; kingdom Metazoa; phylum Chordata; class Amphibia; order Anura; family Ranidae; genus Rana; species Rana kukunoris. The sequence goes on from JAJQKJ010001608.1 coordinate 19,069, forward strand.
GAAACTATCGGATGACTACCTACCGGTCTGGGATCCACAAGTCAAGCTCCGACCCTCTGTGTGTTTAACGCTCTGGTATCCGAGGTGATCGCTTCAAGAAAGAGGAGGAACGTTTGGAAGCAACCCATTTTATAGAGGTCACTGACATGGGCGTGGTTATGAACCAGAGGGACTGCTGGGAGTGGTAGTTTATTGGGAAAAAGTTTTTTACATTGAAGTTTATTAAAGAAAGATATAAAAATATTTCTGCTGTGAGCATTAATAAAGAAGGATTAATGCATAAGATACTCGCCTCCTGTCATCATATAATCAATATTTTCCGTCACAAGCTAGGAAAATCTAGAATTACTGGTAATTGCTGAAACAAAAAGACAGAATGAATTCTGCAATGTCTCATGCCAAATTGTTTGCTATAGATGGTAACCATGTCCCGAAAATTCAAGAAAATATGAAACCTCTTGGATAAAACACCACCTACCCCCAAATTTTAATGACTCCGTCCTTCTGCCATGGTAACTGATTAACTAACTTATCTAACCGTATATTGAATAACTAAGCTGAACCTTACTCTGGACCGACCTTGTGAACCTACTCTCTGTCCATTCTTTCATTTCTCTCTCAATTCTTATTCCTTTCTCTCTCTCTTATTTAGTTATAATTTTTGTTTACTCATACATGCTCTATATCAATATATACTTGACCTATGCAGTTATAAGAAATGTTATTTAATAAGATATATAAGATTTGATAAGTACGTTATCTACACTAACATGTGTAAGTTAAAGGATACTGTTCATTTTTCCTGTGTGATATAGTTAACACGGATAAAACATTTTATAGTACATATTGTGATGGTTTGACTCTGTCCTTCCTGAAAGATGGCTGGTTTTCGCCATATTTTGGATGGACAGACACATTAACGACACAGCTGTGTCTTCAGCTCTTTAGTGCTGGCCTGGCTGTGGCTCAGGGCCCCACCCGCAGACAGGAAGTCTGGTCCTGGGAGCCAGGTGTGAGCTCCCAAAACCCTCTGAGAGGAGTCAGAGGCGCTGCATAGGTGCAGCTACTGCATGAGGCAGGTTTGTGCGATTGAGCAGCAAGACGCTGGTCAGGAGTAAGTTGGCTGTGTGCTTACCGTTAGGAAACGGGTAGTTCTGAGGAGCAGAACGTGGGCCTGAGTTGGAGGTCTGAAACAGCCGGAGGACAATATACAGGAATGGTGGAACCCCCTGCGAGGGCTGCTATTTGTATTTTGTGAGCTTGTAAATAAAATTGGGCTACCAGGCCCTTAAAAACGCTGTTCTGGCTTGGTGTACTCACAGCAAACTGCATCTATCACTGGAGTCTAATAACCCCCATCTTACAATATATATATATATATATATATATATATATATATATATATATATACACAGGCCCGGACTGGCCATAGGGCCGATTGTGGCCCGCGAACGGCCCTCGGTGGCCAGTGGGCCTTATGTCACGTCTCCCCAGGGGTGTACACCACCAACACAGAGCCAGATAGAGAAAGATTAGCTGGGGTATCAAAGCCAGCTCTGACACTTCTCCCCTCCCCTTGCTGCCCCCATGGCCAGTTAGAGGATATGAGCTCCCCCTCCTCTCTTCTTCTACTCCCGTGTCTGCCCCGCCCACTCTCCCGACAGACACTGTTCTGCTGCCTCAGGGATGTAAGCGGGAAGATTCAAGCCCAGCAAACAGAAAGGAAAGATGGAGTCAGATATCCATCCAGTCAGTCCCTCCTGCCTCTGAGTGAGTACTGTACACTGATGTATAGAGTGCCCTTCATTTCCTTCTCTCTCTCTCTCTCTCTTTACCTTTCTTTCTCTTTTTTTTTTCCGTTTGCACCCCCCCCACCAGCCGTCACTGTAGATAGATAGCTAGATAGATAATCATTTTTCTATCTATCTACAGTGGCGGCTGGTGCTCAAAATTGTTGGGTGGGCGCAAATGAAAAAACAAACAATTGCAGCCTCACTGTGACCATCAAACGCAGCCACTGTGCCATCAATTGTCACCACTGTGCCATGCCATCAAACGCAGCCACTGTGCCATGCCATCAAACGCAGCCACTGTGCCATCAATTGTCACCACTGTGCCATGCCATCAAACGCAGCCACTGTGCCATCAATTGTCACCACTGTGCCATGCCATCAAACGCAGACACTGTGCCATCAATTGTCACCACTGTGCCATGCCATCAAACGCAGCCACCGTGTCCTTCAATTGTCGCCACTGTGCCCTTTAATTGTTGCCACTGTGCAATTTAATTGTTGCCACTGTGCCCATTGTCGCCACTGTGCCCATTGTCGCGGCTGAGCTAGAGGGGGCGGCGCTCGGGCGCCCTCTATAGACGCACCGCCACGGTCTATCTATCTTTATCTTTCTTTATCTATCTATCTATCTTCTTTCTATCTTCCTTCCTTCTCTTCTTTCTATCTTTATCTATCTTTCTTTCTCTATCTATCTATCTATCTATCTATCTATCTATCTATCTATCTATCTATCTATCTATCTATCTATCTTCCCTTCTTGCTTTCTATCTTTATCTATCGATCTATCTTCCTTCCTTCCCTTCTTTCTTTCTATCTTTATCTATCGATCTATCTTCCTTCCTTCCCTTCTTTCTTTCTATCTTTATCTATCGATCTATCTTCCTTCCTTCCCTTCTTTCTTTCTATCTTTATCTATCGATCTATCTTCCTTCCTTCCCTTCTTTCTTTCTATCTTTATCTATCGATCTATCTTCCTTCCTTCCCTTCTTTCTTTCTATCTTTATCTATCGATCTATCTTCCTTCCTTCCCTTCTTTCTTTCTATCTTTATCTATCGATCTATCTTCCTTCCTTCCCTTCTTTCTTTCTATCTTTATCTATCGATCTATCTTCCTTCCTTCCCTTCTTTCTTTCTATCTTCATCTATCGATCTATCTTCCTTCCTTCCCTTCTTTCTTTCTATCTTTATCGATCTTTCTTTCTCCCCCGGGCTGCTCAGTCTAAAATGCCCGGGCCTATTTTTTGTCCCAGTCCAGGCCTATATATATATAACTATATATATATATATATATATATATATATATATATATATATATATATATATAAAATCAACTTACTAGAGAAAATAAGTTGCTGGGGACAGGCAGACTGCATACAGCCTGGTGCCAGGATATTGGGAAGCTGGCACATCTATGGTTGGAAGAGCATAAAAAATGTCAAGTGTATGTGCAACCAAACCTTTTTTTGTTGTTGTTTTGCATAGGGTGGAGAGGGATTGAACCCATGTTGGAATTTTTACTTCCATCCACTAAAGAGATTCCCCTCATTTATTGTCACAGTGAAAAGGAATGTGAGGGAAAATCTGCAGCAGAGACAACAATACACATCTGACAAGTGTTCTAGCCTTCTCGTACTCTATCGAAAGTAAAAGTATCCTTTTCATTGTAACAGAATTTAGAGATAAAATAGAGATGTTTTCGTCTCTACACCTCTATTCTGTAGCTCCATACCTTGGCCCAGATTCACAGAGCGATTACGCCTGCGTTACAGGAGATGCGCGTGCGTAAGTCGAAATGTGCGCGTGCGTTTCGATGCGCGGCATTCCCAGAACGAGATACGCCAAAAATCTACTTTTTTTTGTCCCGCGTAATTTCGTTAGACTGGCGCATCCGTCCACGCAAACGTGCGCTAGACACACCATTGATTTGCTATTCAAATATGCTAATGAGGGACTTACGGGGATCCACAAAACAACGTTGGGGCAGCGCAGGCAACGCAGTGTGCGCAACAGCAAAATGTCCTGTCTAAAATTAGAGCATATAAAAGCTGGTCTAAAAAGAGAAAAAAAGTCTACTTGTTAGATAAAGCAACACTGTTAGTGAGGAGCTCAGCAGTCAGGTGCCGTACACACGGCAGAGAACCTCGACGGGCAGAACACATCGTTCCGCCCGTCGAGGTTCTCTCCCGGCCGTCGGATTCGGCGACCCGCCCGTCGGGAATGGCAACCAGCCATTCTTCCAGGCGGGCCGTCGAGGAAATAGAGAGCGTGCTCTCTATTTCGGCTCGACGGGCTTCCCGACGGGAAGCTCGCCGAGACCGTACACACGGCCGAGGTCCTCGCTGGAATGTGCATTCCAGCGAGGTTCTCGCTGATTTTCAGCGAGAACCTCGGCCGTGTGTACGGCACCTCACACGTGTTGCACAACAATCTGTATGCCAACATGCCAGGGGCATCGTCGCACATAGCTATACTATTGACTTTAGATGAACAAAGAAGGATGGAGGCACGGAGGATGGCACGGAGGATGGCACGGGAGAGGATATACCGCACCCGCATAGACCTGTTTGGCATGAGTGATTCTGAGGTGTATCGCATCTTCAGATTCACCCTCATGTCATCCTGGAATTAACCACAACCCTGCAGAAGGACATCACCAGCCCAACACACCGCTCACATGCAGTGCAGCCACTGGTCAAGGTACTGGCAACACTCCATTTCCTTGCCAGTGGCTCTTTTCAGCGTACAAGTGGAGTGGTGGCTGGGATGTCACAATCCTCCATGAGCAGATGTGTGCACCAGGTTGTCCCTGCAATTCTCAGACGCATGGCCAACCAAATCATCAAACCCACCACTGAGGACCTGCGGCTGAAGGCAATGACAGATTTCTACAGAATTGCCAGATTCCCACGCACTGTGGGGGCCATTGATTGCACACATGTGGCACTCCTGCCCCCCCAGGAGACAGAGCACATGTACCGCAATCGGAAGCATTGGCATTCCATCAATGTACAGGTGATAGTCGATGCCCAAGGCCTCATATGGCACGTCCGTGCCAAACACCCAGGGTCCAGCCATGACAGCTACATATACAATCAATGCCACATCCGATTGGAATTCGATCAGAACGTGTATGGGGACACCTTGCTGGTTGGTGAGTGACATGGGTGGCAGGCATGACTATCCCCTCCCATGATGCACATCACAAGGGGCACATGCATGACTAACATCCTCCTGTCTTTTCCCTTACAGGTGACTCTGCATATCCACTGGGACCCCATCTCATGACTCCTATCCGGAACCCCCAAACCCCAGGAGAGGAAAGATACAATCAAGCACATGCCCAAACACGAGCAGTGGTGGAGCGCACTTTTGGCCTCCTAAAGTCACGTTTCCGATGCCTGGATAAGTCTGGGGGTACCCTCTTGTATTCCCCAAACTTTGTGTGCCAGATCATCGGTGCATGTTGCATGCTGCACAACTTCGCAGTAAGAAAGGGCCTGCAGATTGACCTACGTGATGACCTGACCCCTGAACCAGACAATCCCCCCCTAACCGAGGCTACCCCGTCTTCTGAGGGAAGAGCAGCCAGGAGACAACTCACATTGGGCATCTTTGCACGTTAAACACACACATTAATCATGGCACAATGAGAATGCATGCATGCACAACACTGTGGTCCCTAGCACACACACATCACATCCACATCAAATTGGATTGGCACCAGTCCACCATGCAGGACTTGTGAGCAGCAACGCCACGCCAAGGCTCCAATTATGTCACTGTACATTCATACACCATTCACACGGACCTGAGGATCACTTCTCCCTGGTCCTGGGGAACCCTTCTCCACCAAAATTGAGGGTGACACCCCTTTTTCGGCAGGAATGTCACCCCCACATTCACACAGCATTCACAACCCAAAAAAAAAATGACCTGCAAAAGCAAAAAATGTCCAGCAAAAAAAAAAAAATTCCGAAAAAAAAAAAAATTCCAAAAAAAAAAAAAGGGGAAAAACAAATTAATGCCCTTTGCGTGAGCCACACCTGGGGCGCCCCCGGCCACGGCCCCGGCTTCTCAGGGGAGACTCATGGGGGAGGGGTAAAACCGGGGAAGGAGGAGCAGCCCCTGATCTCTGCCCACCTGGCGGCCTGCCCTCCAAGGCCACGGCTATTCTGTCCAGGGCAGCACCAAGTGTTGCCGTGTTGGCCTGGATAGCCAGGGTAAGGGCCCTCACATCCTGCCCAACGCCTGCTGATGTCGTCTGCAGTTCGTTTAGGCAGGTTGTGAAAGCCCGGGAGTGGGAGTCCAGGTTCCCCAGCGTATCCTTGATGGAGGACAGGCTCTCCTCCATCCGCACCAATGTCTGGCTGACCTGTCCCAGATGGCGGGTCTGGAGGAACTGGTCCCTTCTCAGAGTGGCGGGCAGGAGATCGGCCACCCCCCTGGTGGTCTGGGATGACATCCTGCCTCCAGCTGATGCTTGTGGCCGGGGAGAAGGGGAGGCCCTTGTGAGGGGAGCCATGTTGGGGGAGGAGGGGGGGGCTCCCCCTTAGGGAGGCCTGCCTGCTGCCAGCCAGAGGGGAAGAGTCCTCAAAAGCCAAACGTCCAGTGCCTGACATGGACTCCTCCTCCTCATGATTCTCCTCCTCCTCATGATTCTCCTGCTCCTCTTGAACCTCCTCCACGGACTCCGGCCTTGTTGGGGGGGCCTCATTAGGCTGCTGTCCTGGGGTTGGTGCGGTCAGGCCAGATGGCCCTGCACCCTCCTGCACATCTGTGGATGACACAAAACATTCACGGGTTGGAGGATCCACACACTTGCCACATATTCCCTTTCACCCCCTCCCCCACACATGCTACACACCTGATATTAAAAAAAAAAAACGTACCTGGCACCACGGGCTCCGGACTTGAATCAAAGCCGGGCAGGCCCTCAACTTCATGCTGATGAAAGGTCAGGGCCACCGCACGCTCCTCCGCTGTCAGCCTGTGCCCCTGGCATGGGCATGCATTCTGGCCATCTTCTGTTTGACCAGACGCCGGAGGTCATTGATTTTTTTGTCAATCCCAGACCGGGTCCGTGTCTCCCCCTGCCCCGCTGAATTGACCTGCTCAGTGATCCTATCCAAAATCTCCCTCCTCCTGGCCGGGGTGGTGTTGGCACTCTCTGGGCCGTGGAGGTAACGCCCATACTCGCTAAAGGCCCGGGCAAGAATTTGTTTTTCCACAACTGTAAAATTCAGCTTTCGTTTTCTCTCAGTCATCCTTCCAAAAAAAATCAGTCCCAGTCAACAAAATTCACGCACACAAACAAGCACAACCAATCAAGCAAAAACACACACAGAGAGAAAACTACTCAGCCATAAACAGTCACAAAAAAACAAAACAAAAATACAGCAGGAAAAGAAACAAACACAAATATATCAATCAAACAAATAGTCTCTCAAACACTTATCAAAAACCACTTTCAAAAATCTACTAACAAACACTTGATCACACAGAACACTAATCTGACAACTACAAAACACACCGCAACGAACAACAGGACAAAAGCACTTGGTTAAATGGGAAGGGACAAAGGGATGTACTTTTGCAAAGCAAGTGTGTTTGTGTGTGTCTATTTATGCTGTTTGCGTAGTTCACAACGTTGCCCTAGTCCATTTCCAATTTCACTGATTGCGCCGCTCCCGAGTTGTGAGCATGCGCACAGCGGAGCTGACATGGTATGCTTCAAGCGCGCATGCGCGAGCCGGCCGGCCCTTCATTTACATGGGGTCACGGCTCATTTCAATGTAACACGCCCACGTCCTTCCCAATTTGTATTACTCCTCCTTACGCCTCTGAAAAAACGTTACGCATGCGCAATTTCATGCGCAAAAGCTACGAGAATAGGGTGATTACGTGGCAAAATTGCGCAAGTCTAACGTAAAGGCGGTGCGCTACGCCGGTCCAATAATGCGCAGATGTACCTGTATCTGGGCCCTTATCTCTACCTCTGTAATCTATGATCGTGATCTATAGGTATATAATGCAAAAATACCACAAAGAGGTTTTGCTGTATGATTGCTACATGTAACGGAATGACAAATGTGGCAGTGCAGGTTTGTTTCTAAACAAAACCTCTCTGTATGAGAGATTGGAGTGATTTGGGCATCTAATAGAGATATGTTAATGGATGCTCCTTTATCTGTATATGTAATGTCTAACTGGAAGAAGGTCTCAGGAAAAGACCCAGGACATGAAGGTGGAATAGCATTTCCCTGCTGACCTAAAAAAAAATTATAAACAGTAGTTGATGATGAATCTGACTATTTAAGTTTAGGATAGATTCTTCCCATTTCTCTTTTTCCTCATTCTTAGAAAACATACTGCCTCTGAGTATATGTTTATCTTCTCAGTCACATAAGTCCTTAACCACTTCAAAACCGCACGCTGTCATATGACGTCCAAAAAAAGGGATCTCTTATCCCGGGTGGACGTCACGTGTAAAAAAATAAATAAGCGAACGCACACGTAAGTCCCGCCCACGTTTGTAAACGTCGTTCAAACCACACATGTGAGGTGTCGCCGCGTGCGTTAGAGCGTGTGCAACAATTCTAACCCTAGACCTCCTCTGTTACTCTAAACTGGTAACCTGTAAACAATTTAAAGCGTCACCTATTGAGATTTTTAACCATTTCCATGCCTGGCACTTACGCACCTTCCCGCCCAAGCCAATTTTCAGCTTTCAGCACTGTCGCACTTTGAATGACAATTGCCCGGTCATGCTACACTGTACCCAAACAAAATTGGCGTCCTTTTTTCCCCACAAATAGAGCTTTCTTTTGGTGGTATTTGATCACCTCTGCGTTTTTTATTTTTTGCGCAACAACTAATAAAAGACTGAAAATTTAGAAAAAAAAATACATTTTTATTTTTTTCTGTTAACTTTTTTGTAAATAAGTATGTTTTCTCTTTCAATTACGGGCACTTATATGGCGGCACTGATGGGCACTGATGAGGTAGTACTGATGGGCACCGATGAGGTGGCACTGATGGGCACTGATAGGCGGCGCTGGTATGCGGCACTGATGGGCACTCATAGGTGGCACTGATGGGCACTCATAGGTGGCACTGATGGGCACTCATAGGCGGCACTGATGGGCACTCATGGGCAGCACTGGGAACTCATAGGCAGCACAGAATGGCACTCATGGGTGGCACTTATGGGTGGCACTGATGGGTACTTATGGGTGGCACAGATGGGCACTGATAGGTGGGCACTGGGCATGGATTGGCATGGAGGGGTGGCACTGAAGGACACTGTGGGGTGGCACTGATGGGCTTTGAGGGGTGGCACTGATGTATATGTTGCCAGTCAGTGCCCATGTGTGGGCACTGACTGGCATCTTTCTTTTTTTTCAACCTGTTTTTTTTTTTTTTTACTACTTTTTTTTGTTGTTGCCCTGCCAGTGTGGGCATCCCTGGTGGTCTAGTGTGGGCATACGAGGGGGGGCTGCGCTGATAAACAATCAGTGCGAACCCCCCCTGTCAGGAAATCCACCGATCGGCTCTCCTGTACTCACGTCTGTCAGACGCGAGTGAGGAAGAGCCATCTACGGCTCTTCCTGTTTACATCGTGATCAGCCGTGATTGGACACGGCTGACCACGGGCGTGCGCGGCATGAAATTGTGCAGGACGTTTGAGAATGTCCAGTCACGATTTCATAACCACTTCCCGGACGTCAATCTCCTATTGACCAGGCGGGAAGTGGTTAAGTAACAAAGTTTGGCGCCATTCCATGAGTGTGCGTAATTTTAAAGCATGACATGTTAGGTATCTATTTACTCGGTGTAACATCATCTTTCATATTTTTTTTTTTAAAGTGTATTTTTTGTGCGTGAACTCGAGAGAGAGGAGCCAGACTGCCAGAGTTGGGAGTATGCAGACCCTCCCCCCGGAGGCAATCGCCATCCTTCTCCATGCTCCCGGTGGCAATGGCGGGTGTGAGGGGGGGCCTCCCACTCACCCCGCCCTACCTGCTCCACTTGGGAGCCCAACTGGGGCCCAACGGGACCCCAACGGGGCAGAGGGACTCCCCCTATGAGGGAGTGAGGGGGCCTAGCCCACCCAGCCAGCCCCGTAGGTCCTTCACCTCTCTTTATTTTAGGAGACCGCATGGCCAAAGTGCATGTGTGTTAAACCAATTTCGTGTGTGTGCAAGTGTGGTGGTTTTTGTGAGGGGGGGTGGGCGTACTAAGCACAGGCGTACCTTGCATAGCACACCCACCGGGAGCCGGGCTGAGACCACCAAACTCAATTCACATGTAGCCGAGACCGGGATCCGAACCTTGGCTGCAGAGGTGAATGGCTTGTCAGCACAGTGCCAATCACGTTGAGCCACCGCAGCTCTTCATCTTTCATATTTTACAAAAAAATTGGACTAACTTTACTGTTTTGTTATTTTTTAATTCATGAAACCATTTTTTTTACAAAAAAAAGGCGTTTGAAAAATGATTGCTCAAATACTGTGCAAGATAAAAAGTTGCAATGACCGCCATTGTATTCCCTAGGGTGTCTGCTAAAAAAACATATATAATGTTTGGGGGTTCTGAGTAATTTTCTAGCAAAAGAATGATGATTTGTACATGTAGGAGAGAAAGAAAAATATCTCCTAAACCTGTACGATAGTGGCGCATGCGCAGCGGGGATCCTCGGCAAAAGGGCCAGCAGCTGCCGGACCTTCCCAAATGAAGTCTCCCGCGCACATGCAGCAAGTGTTTCTCTTCCTTTCCTTACCATTGTCAGCCATTTATCATAAAGTGTGCGTTTGGATACCAGACATGGGCCCAGATTCTCAAAGAAGTTACGTCGGCGTATCTCGAGATATGCCGCGTAACTTCTAGGATGCGCCGATGTATCTTTTTTCTGTATTCAGAAAGCAAGATACGCCGGAATTTTGCTAAGATCCGACCAGCGTAAGTCTCTTACGCCGTCGTATCTTAGTTGCATATTTACGCTGGCCGGTAGGTGGCGCTTCCGTTGATTTACGCTTCGCATATGCAAATGAGCTAGATACGCCGATTCACGAACGTACTTGCGCTCGGTCACATTTTTTTTTACGTCGTTTGCGTAAGCGTATGTCCGGCGTAAAGTTACCCCTGCTATATGAGGCGTACGCAATGTTAAGTATGGACGTCGGGACAGCATCGAATTTTCCGTAGTTTACATCGTTTGCGTAAAACGTTCGCGAATAGGGCTTTGCGTAAGTTATGTTCACGTCAAAACCAATGAGTATTTGCGGCGTAATTTTCAATCCAGGCGCTCACCTGCTTGGCTTTAAAGAATGAGTAATATTTGCAATGTTAAGACCACACAACAAATACTGTAAAACTATCTGTTCGATGCATCTGCCTGCAAATACCTAGCCACAAGTGTTGGTTCATTCTCCACCTTAGACTCAAAAGCATAGAAGAGAATGGTCACACTCCAGGATAGAAACTCTTTATGCAATTTGGTGAATGATCTGGTGCAAGATAGACCAACTGGATGCTGCCCTCTAACTCATAATTAGCGTATTCATACTTGTATAAAAAGGTTTCATGTTCTCTTTGTGTTGTTTCATTTGTGTGAAATACCTGGTGTTCCTGCCAGCCCTTCTGCTTTCATATTAAAAACTAGGTTTCAGAGCCCAGCATGGTCAGTTTTCTGGCTGTACTGAGAACTCAGGCTGCTCTCTTCCACTAATCAGACTTCTGCTGACATCCCCCACCCCCAAACATCTAATTATTGAGAAGACCAATGTGCTGCTTTTTCTCCTCCCCTAAATCTCTGAGCTTCTTATGCAACTGAGAACATGTGATCATCTATAAAAAAGGGGAAAAAGGTATTTATAATCATTTTTATACCGTGTTTCCCCCAAAATAAGCCCAGGTCTTATATTAATTTTGGCAAAAAAAAAACACAGTAGGGCTTATTTTCGGGGTAGGTCTTACCATGTAATGTGATGTCTTCTCTCCCCCACTCTCTCCCTGCCTGACAGGAATCCCCAGTGTGAACAGAGTTAAAATGCTTGTAAAATCCTATAATCCACTCTATTACAGTTTTATATAATGTATAGTGTGTGTGTTTCTGTGATATAATTGTGCCAAATACCTTCATTATAGCGCCGCTCTGCGCTTCTGTGAGCCACCGGATCTCCCTTTCCCACAATTGTATTACAGAAACACACACATTGTACATTATATACTACTATAAAAGAGTGAGTGATAGGATTTAACAAGCATTTTAAACTAGGGCTTATTTTCGGGTAGGGCTTATATTGCAGCTCTCCTGGAAAATAGCGATAGGTCTTATTTTTGGGTAGGTCTTATTTTCAGGGAAACACGGTATGTGTATATAAATGCTTTGCCTTTAATTTCTATTTTAAACTAATTGTGTTGCTTTACAGGGTGAGGGTTTACATATATACTTTAACCAAGTTGTTTCTTATGATGTTGATTGGCTGAAGTTATTTTACACTGATCTGGATATAATTAAATACCCCACCTGGTAACTCATACTCTACAAAAAAACATTTTTTTGGAAGGTTTGTTGGATTTTGTAATGGTTAGTGGGGTTAAATCGACATTAATTTGCGCCCAAAGTGACGAAAACACTCATAGAAGTAAGTTGAACATTTTACACCTTTTTTTGTACAAAAAAGTGTACAAATAGTAAAGAAACATGTTCAATTGATCTCGGATTACATTCAAAACGCAGATCTAGGCAAATTTTAAGGACTTTTATATGAAATTACTTGATTCAATGACAGCAAGGACATTTTTCTAACAATGTTCTGATGAGAATTTTCGTAGAAACGTTTGTACAAAATTCTTCTAGGGTACAGCCAGCTCATGCTCATTAAAACAAGTTAGGCGGCGTACACACGACCGAGAAACTCGTCGGGCGAAACACATCGTTTTCCCCGTCGAGTTCCTAGTTTGGCAGTTAAAAAATTTGTCGAGCCAAATTTTCCCATTGCCCAACGAGGAAATAGAGAACATGCTCTCTTTTTAGCTCGACGAGTTTCCCGACGGGTTTCTCGGCGAAAAGTGTACACACGACTGGTTTCCTCGGCAGAATACGTCTCCCATTGAGTTTCTTGCTTAATTCTGCCGAGGAAACCGGTTGTGTGTACGCGGCCTTAGAGGATGGAGTTCAGGTGGTTTTGCACCAGATCGTTCAATACATTTTGATGGTGGCTTTTTTCTTGGAGTGAAGCCTCGTACACACGCTCGGTTTTCTCGGCAAGAACCAGCAAGAAAACTGCTGGCAAAGCTAAACCAAGCGTGTGTACGAGGCTTTCAGGTTTCACGTCTGGAAATCTGGCCAGAATCTCGATGAGAAAAATAGAGATCCTGTTTTCTATTTTCTCGTAGAGATTCTTGTCGGCCTGTTTCCCGAAGAGGAAACCCGCGCATGCTCAAAATTACTTTGACGCATGTGCGGTAGCTTCCACAGCATAGGTAGGGTGAAGCAAGATGGTGGTCGAATGTGGTGAGCGCCTGCTCGTCGTACGTGATGACGTCACCGCGTTCTTGCCTTTCAAGAGAACTGCGGTTCTTTTGAAAGGTCTGTGTGTACACTTGGGCGGCAAGAGATTCTTGTCCGTGTGTACGAGGCCTAAGGGCTCTTTCACACGTCCGTTCAGTTTTCCCCTTCAGTTTTTTCCCCTTCAGTTGATCAGTTTTTCATCCGTTTTTCGTCCGTTCCGTTTTTTTTGATGGAAGAAAAATAGGGTTTTCTTCCGTCCAAAAAAACGGAGCTTACCGCAGACGGATGTTAACGGACGTTTAGCGGATGCTCATCTGCTAACGGACGCTAACCCATAGGGAAGCATTGAGGTCCGTTAACGGACGTCCAAAAAAACGGACGAACTGAACGGACGTGTGAAAGGGCCCTTAGGCTGCTTTCCTCTTCTTCGTTGATACTGTTACTAGTGAAAGAGGTGAGCTTTTATTAAAATTAACCAACCCCGGGCAATTCTGCATAAAATGATTGAATACATGGGGCTCTGATAGTGGTTGGCCACTATTTCCTGGGCAAAGTCAAAGAAGTTATAACATTTTAACTAGTTCTTTAAATCAGCTCATTCAAGCTGTTATGCTATGTGTCACTTGTTAAATAAATTATTTTTTTCTATAGCAAACAGGAAAAATTGAGAGCTTATATCATACATTTTTTCAGATGTGATTAATAGAGTAATGAAGTTTTCCATATAACAGAACGAGTCATCTATAACGTTTGTATGGGTCACCACGTTTTAAACTTTCTTTTATGCTTGTCATCGTAATTTTCATTATTTTTGTGTATATGAAACGACTGCACTAAAATAAAATGTTATACTGAGCTAATGATAGGGTATTCTCTCTCTTGTGTTCTTTTTATTGTTAATGGCAGCTGTGAGTACAAATCTGTAAGTGGGGCTAATGATTCCTATTGTCTGCTTTTCCTCAAGAACTCGCTTCATATTTATGCCTAATGGGCTTACCAGACATTGTTTAATGCTATAAATACATAATTACATGTTGACATATTTGTGTCAGCACAAAAAATGAATTTATCAAAAGTAAGTTGCTTTGTTTGGTGTTATAACTACTTTCAGGTACTTAATACTGTGGTTTTTTTTTTGTTATCTATTCCAAACATGAGTGTGATGTTCTGTACTATGATATTCTGTCCTGCAAAAAACCACAGTGCTCACCCATTGGTACACTGGAAAATCAATGATAATACATTTGTGACAACACCATGGGGGTTATTTACGAAAAGCAAATCCACTGTGCACTACAAGTGCACCTGAACATGCACTGAAAGTGCACTTTCAAGTGCAGTCGCTGTAGATCTGAGGGGGACATGCAAGGAAAATTTGCATACTTGCAAATGATTGGATGATAAAATCAGCAGAGTTCCCCCTAATTTCAGATCTTCCCCTCAGATCTACAGCGACTGCACTTACAAGTGCACTTGTAGTGCAGAGTGGATTTCCCTTTAGTAAATCAACCCCCATGTTTTGAGAGGATTAATGAAATGTTGCTTCCAAAAAGGTTCCATTGTACAGGGGTCTGTCTGTTGTCATTCCTGTAATACACGCTCTATACAGTGGTAATAATCAGTTACTTGTTCATCCTTAGCAGTAGCATTTTGGGGAAGCTTTATGTGCTTGCATTACATTGCCCCCAGGAACTTTGTGCCAGATCATGGGATGTGAGCAATGCAAATGTGAGTTTAATAAAACAGTCAAAACAGACTAAAGGAAGACTAATGCCCTGTACACAGGATTGGTTGATTTTTTCATCAGATATCCGATGAAGCTGACTTTCATCAGTCTTGCTTACACACTATCGGTAAAAAATCTGATCGTGTCCAACACGGTGACGTAAAACACAACGTGAGAAAAATGAAGTTCAATGCTTCCGAGCATGCGTCGACTTGATTCTGAGCATACGTGGATTTTTGACCGATGGATTTCCCCACAGTTGATCTTTTTTTCTATCGTTTTTTTAACCATAAGAAAAATTTAAAACAGGTACTATTTTTTTTCACCGATGGGAAAAAAATCTGATGGGGCCCACACACGATCGGTTTGTCCGATTAAAACGGTCCATCGGTCCGTTTTCATCAGACAAACCGATCGTGTGTACAGGGCATAAGACTATCAAAGAAGACTAAACAGAACCTGAGGGTCAGGTAAGAGACAAGTAGAGTTAGGTCATGGCCTTAATCACACTTTCTTTAAACCCTCAATATTTTATTATTTAATATTTTGTTTTTCTTACATGATCTCTGTGTATAGATGGCCCTTTCCACGAATCCCACTAAATATTTGTTACCATTAACATATTGCAGACTATATAAATCATATATTCACAAACAAAATTGAAGTGAACAGAAAATGAAATAAGGAATTGTGAAATGAATGACTGAGAAGCATTGGACAGAGTAAGCATGGATGAGAAGGACAGAGGGGAAACATGCAAGAAAAGGATGGCGGACAAGCATGACTGAGAACGAGGGAAGAGAAACATAAAGAAAAAAGGAAGACTTAAAGTTCAGAGAGCGAGGTAAATTTAAGGAAGAGACATGGATTAAAAAGGAGGAAGGAGAAACATAACAGAAAGAAGGGAAGGTAAACCTAGCTCAGAAGGCAGAAGCAGATGAATAGCTGAGAAGGCAAACATATTTGTGCAGGGAAGCACAGTGGTTAGCACTTCCCCCTAGCAGCACTGGGGCTGTTGGTTCAAATGCCAAACAAAAACAAAAACAAATCTCCTGCGCTCCGGTATCTCTTGCTATGGGGTGGTGTAATCCAATTACACGGTTACCCAAACGGTATCACACTAGGTCGGTGTGCCCTCCGTTCTCTTTCTTTTTGCTCCTAGGTTCAAATGCCAACCATGGTACTACCTGCCTAGAGTTTGCATGTTCTCCCTGTGCCTGCGTGGCTTTCCTATCACATTCCAAAGACATGCTGGTAGGTTAATTGGCTCCTGTCTCAATTGGCCCTAGTATGTATATGTATGAATGTAAGTTAGGGACATTTGATTGTAAGCTCCATGAGGGCAGTGAATGTACAATATCCTTTAAATGTAAAGTGCAGTGTAAATTGACAGCACTATACAAGTACAGTAAAACCTTGGTTTGCAAGCATAATTTGTTCCAGAAACATGCTTGTAATCCAAAGCACTTGTATATTAAAGCATTTTTTTACAGGGTATAAAAGAGAAGAGAGGCACCTCTAAGGCCGCGTACACACGAGGAGACATGTCCGATGAAAACGGTCCGCCGACCAGTTTCAGCGGACATATCCGATCGTGTGTACGACCTAGCGGACAGGTTTTTCCAGCGGACAAATTTCAAAGCAATTGAAATTTGTCCGCTGGAAACCTGTCCATCGGACATGACCGCTGGTTAGTACGCTTAACCAGCGGACATAAATCTCCCGCATGCGTCAAATGGATTCGACGCATGCGTGGAAGTATTTTACTTCCTGGAGTGGTGACGTGCCGGCGTCAACGTCACCGCCACGTCACCGCGTCCTCAGTCCGAGGGGATTTTCGTCCGATGGTGTGTACACGCCATCGAACCAAAATCCGAGGAGACATGTCCGCTGGAAATGGTCCGTCGGACATGTTTCAGCGGACATGTCTCCCCGTGTGTACGCGGCCTAAGTGTAGCAATAAGTTGCTAAATGTTGTACCTTCATTAAATGTAACCATATTGCTACACTTAGAGGCTTCTCTCTTCTTTTTTATACTCAGTTGTGACATGACGCTACTCTAGGTTTTACTGTACCTGTAATAATAATAATTGTAGAATATAAGCACCAAAAGGCCATGTGTCAGCAACCAACATTATAAAATTTGGAGTGATGGCTGCAGCTTTAGCACCTGGCAGGGGACCCAAGTCATGTGCTTTGGATGCAAGGCCCTAGTGACATTGCTGGCCAAGATTTTCATAACAGCATTGAGCACACTTCAGGAACATGGCAACCTTATGAAGAGCCATGGCCACTGTATAGGGCACCCCACCAAGGACACCACATTCAGAGCATTCATTAAAGAAAATACATGCAACAAAGGGTAATATATAGGGACATAATGACATCATGACCACTGCCACAAATGAAATAACAAAAATATAGGCCATGCTTTTAATGATTGGTTTGCTGTAGGGAGACACTCCCGACAGAAAGATTGTGGCTAAATGGAGGTTCCACCAGAGACATGGTGGTTGCATCATGCACGCAGCTATTGCAAGTACACCCTATATCCAACCAGGTTCATGGCCACGGTATGAGGCAGTGCATTAGGGAGGGACATGGTGGCTGCATCTTAACATATTTCTGTATTATCATGTTATAAAAGACAACATCTGTCGTCTGGCATTCTGTGCTGACCTTGGTTGAACAAACTTGTTAGCAAACATGTTTTTTTTTTCTTCTTTTAGTTCATGTGTACTTTTCTACTGTTTGGTGAAAGGATGCACTTTTTCTGTTTTGTGTATATATTTTTTCTTGCATGACCATAAAAATGTTTATATTACATTACAGTAAAAAGTAAGATAGTAATGAAACAATTCTAGGCATAAACCCAAATCTGAGATTTTGACATCCAT
The DNA here is from genome assembly GCA_029574335.1 of Rana kukunoris. Classification (NCBI taxonomy): domain Eukaryota; kingdom Metazoa; phylum Chordata; class Amphibia; order Anura; family Ranidae; genus Rana; species Rana kukunoris. The sequence goes on from JAJQKJ010001608.1 coordinate 37,000, forward strand.
TGACCCCCAGATATCTGACAGTAATTCAAATCCTTGCATGAACATTATGTAGAAAAATTTGTATCATTTGCATGTTAGCTTATTCGATTTAAAGTATTATGTAATGTGTTTTCTGCAGACTAAATTATGTGAAACAGGATGTGTACACCATCACTCAGTTAGAAGTGGTTATCCTTTGGGTCTTGTGTGGATATACTTATTTCCCTAGAGGAAGAAACACATTAGCTGAATGTTTCTTCCCTTCAAGCAGAATTATGGTGATTTTAAAGATTAATATTTTTTTCTACGTTAAATTTAGGAAAAAATTGTGATCAACCAAGCATAGTGGGCTAAGGCAAGAAAAGCAAACAAGGCTGTTCTTTTGGCAGCAAATCAGATTTTAGCTTACAATACCTAACTTAAAGCGGAGTTCCACCCAGGAAAACAACATTTGCCCATATAGCCTAAAAAAATTAAATAAAAAAAACGTGAAAAATAAAATAAAAATACTCACCCGAAATACCTGTTGCTATGTGGAAGTCCGTAATCTGCCTCTTCCGCAACCGCGGTGTATTTTCTTCTGCTTCTTCTCCTTGTGAATAGGGGCGCGCTGCTTTCTGGGAACTGTGTGTGTTCTCAGAGAGCAGCCGCCCATTCACAAGCCAGCGTGAGACTCACGCAGGCGCAGTAGGAAATGGGCAGTGAAGCCGTACTGCCTGTTTCCCCTAGTTTGAATGGTGGCGCGGGACCTGGATCGATCGTGGGACCAGCATCGTGGGGGCCATCAGCGCAGGCAAGTAGGACAAGGTAAGTGTCCTTATTAAAAGTCAGCAGCTACACTGTTAGTAGCTGCTGACTTTAAAAAAAAAAATTGCGGGTGGAATCCCTCTTTTATCAAGGAAATTAAAATGTGGAATTTGACTTGTTGACCCAAGCAAGAGCTAAGCATTTATTGTTGCCCCAGAGTTATAACTCTGTCCCCCTCTTCAATTCCATTCCATTTTAGGCATCTTACTACAGGGTCAGTGGACTCAAAGTTGACAAAGTTGATACTCTAGCTATGACGGTTGTTCTGTTCTCGCTACATGTTTGCTCCTTGCGTATATGTAGCTCAACATACAGCTTAAACCTTGCATCCTTAATAACCTCACTGTCTGTAACTTTGGATCTTTATTATGATGAACAGGTAGTGGCCATATAAGATGCATATGAATAATGGTGAAACTAGAGATAAACAAATAAATGAACATATAAGAATTATATGAACACAAACACATGTCTACTAGGCATATAGATAAACAGTCTTTATCATACCAGCGATGCTGTCCCAGGAGGATCAAGACTTAGGAAACATGTGGTGCAGTGGAAAGGAGATGAAAGAGTGGTTGTAAGAAGTGAAGACAGTTTTCAATAACACGTCAGGAAATGTACCTTACCATAGAACATGCCCATCAACAGTCCTTTGTTAAGAGTTACATCTAGTGGACGATATTAGAATTACAAGTCCAGAAGATACTACTGTATTTCCTTATAGGCCAAACGCATGACAATGGTAGCCTGGTAAACTGAGGCAACCCCTTGTTAGATCTCTTTGCTATATTGTCTGACTTTGTTCCTGTTCACCTTGGAGGTTTAGGTGTTGTCACCCCTTTGGCATGTTCCAGCACACGCTATCTTCTCCATAATATTAAATCTAACATTGAGTGTGGCTACCAGTGGCGGCTAGTGCTCAATATTTTTGGGCGCAAACAAACAAAATTCTGAAAAATAAACATCAATTGCAGCCTCACTGTGCCAACAATTGCAGCCACTGTGCCTATCATTTGTAACCACTGTGCCAATCCATAGCAGCCACTGTGCCCATCAATAGGCACTGTCTCCATCCATTGCAGCCACTGCTCCCATCCATTGCAACTGCTGTGACACCCCCAGCGGCATTTAACCAGCACCCCCCCACCCACCCGCTCATTGTCTGACCGGCACTTACCCTATCTTGATGGCAGGTCAGGCAGCGGGTGACGGCGGCGAGCTGTAGGACAAGCAGCGGTGAGCTGTGGGACGGCTGCGGTTCCTGTGTCCTCCATGCTTCTGCCATGTGTCCTCTTCCAGCGCCTTCTCCACCCCCCGCTGTCTTCTGGGAGACACACAAGTCCCAGAAGACAGCAGGGACCAGTGGGAACGTGCAGCGCGAGTCGCCCATGCACAGTAGGGAACCAGGAAGTGAAGCCGCAAGGCTTAACTTCCTGATTTCCTTACCAAAGATTGCGGCTATAGCACCCGAGACCCGAGGGATAGATTGGCTTTGGGTGCCGACATCACGGGCACCCTGGACAAGTAAGTGTCCTTTTTTTTAAACTTCATCAGCTGCAGTATTTGTAGCTCCTGACTTTGACAGAATTGGCAGAACTCCGCTTTACGTTATGTCTGTTGTGCCTGTATACTGCCATTCCCAATGGGTTAGGTCATTTTGTGACACCCCTTCCCACTGATAGAGGAAGGGAGGAGCTTGACACTAGTAATCTCTGTATTGAAAACATTTAACCACTGGCCGACCAGCCTTCATCTTTATACGACGGCAGTTCGGCACGATCGCGCAAAACAATTGTAGCTGTACATCGTTCCCTTTAAGCGGAATAGTAGGTGTGTGCGCCAGTGACATTTTTACAGCGTCAAATATGTCAAAAGTGTCCGCCACTTCACAGTCCCGATAAAAAGATCGTGGCCATTACTAGTAAAAAATGAATAATAATAAAAATGCTATAAACCTTTCCCCTATTTTGTTGACGCTAAAGCTTTTGTCCAAACCAATCAATATACACTTATTGCGATTTGTATTACCAACAAAAATTTAGAAGAATACATATTGGCCTAAACTGAGATTTTTTTTTAAATGCGGATATTTATTATAGAAAAAAGTACAAAACATTGGGCCAGATCCACGTACATCGGCGTATATATACGCCGACGTAGCGCATCTCCTTTCCGTTACGCCGGCTCAACTTAGAGACACAAGTTCCGTATCCTCGTCGTATTTGCGCCCAAATTTGCGCCGGCGCGACGTAAATTTCCGAGGCGTAAGGTGGCGTAATTCAAAGTGGGAAGGACGTGGGCGTGTTCCATTGAAATGAGCCGTGACCCCATGCAAATGAAGGGCCGGCCAGACTTCGCATGCGCATGACACTGACTATGGCTAGCGCCTCTCTGCGCATGCTCACAACTCGGCCCGGCGTAATCAGTGAGATTGGAACTAGGCCCGGCGTACTTAGTGAGCTAGGCCCAGGGCATAAATAGGCCCAGACAAACGCCCTTCCATTGCAAAAGTACATCCATTTGTTTTCCTCCCTGAAGCAAGGTGCTTTTGTTCCGTTGTCTGTTGCTGTTTGTAGGTTTGTGTCGTGTCGGTGTGTTTTTTGGATCGTGTGTTTGTGAGAGATGTCAGAGAGGAAGAGGAAGTCAAACTACTCCCAGCGGGAGAAGGCCATTATTTTGAGGGCCATCACCCAATTTGGGCGGTTTCTTCATGGGCCTGAGAGTGGCAACACCACCACGGCCAGGAGGAGGCAGATCCTGCAGGACATTGCAGATGATGTGAATGCGTTGGGGGGTGAGACCAGGACCCGCAATGAGATCCAAAAAAAGATCAATGATCTCAGGCACGTGGTCCGTGGGAAGCTGGCAAAGATTTCAGCTCATGCCAGGGGCACTGGAGGGGGACCTGCATGCCCTATCAGGCTCAATGCTGAGGAGTGTGTGGTTGCCCAGTGCTTCCACAGGCAGCAAGTGGAGGGGCTGCCTGGCTTTGACTCCATTGAGGAGGTCTTGAGGACAGGTAAGTGTTTTTTTTTCTATCTGGTGTGTAGCATGTGTGTGGGGGAAGGGAATATGTGACAAGTGTGTGGATTCTCCAACCTGTGAATGTTTTGTGTCATCCACAGATGTGCAGGAGGGTGCTGGGCCATCTGGCCAGTCCGCAGCCTCCCCCGGACATGAGTCTGAGGCAGACCCCCAGCCAAGCCCGGAGTCCTCTGTGCAGGGGAGTGGCCCCAGCTCACCTCATGAGGAGGTTGAGGAGGAGGAGGTGATGTCGGGGATTGAGCAACTTCTTCATGTGAAGGATTCTCCCCCTAGGGCTGGCAGCAGTCAGGCCTCCATCAGGGGTAGCCCCTCCCACTTCTCCCCCAACAGGGCTTCCCCCCCAAGGGGCTCCCCTTCTCCCAGCCCACAAGCCTCATCAGGAGGCAGGAAGGCGACCCGCAAGACCAGGGGGGTGGCAGAGGTTCTGCCGGAAAATCTGAGGAGGGACCAGGACCGTCAGACCCGCCATCTGGGTCAGGTCACCCAGACTTTGGACAGGATGGAGGAGAGCCTGGCTTCCATCAAGGAGTCCATGCAGGACATGAGCTGCAACTCCCTGGCTGTGATTACCTGCATCCAAGACCTGCAGACCGCCACAGCAGGCGTGGGTCAGGAGGTGCGTGCCCTGACCCAGGCTGTCCAGGCCAACACAGCAGCCCTCAATGTGGGCCTCACGCGCCTTGCCATGGCCTTGGAGGGCAGGTCGCCAGGTGGGCAGAGACCAGGGGATGTACGATGGGATAGGGGCGCTGAAAAAATTAAGTTGTATATAGATATACAAAGGTGCTAAAAATGGTGGGGTGCTTAGGATGATCAGTGTGAACTAGCTGAATATAACAATCACATGCATTGGAAGTAAATTACAACAGACAACAAAACTGTGATAGTACAAACAATTAATGCAATGTGCAGTGGACAATATATTGTCTAAAGTCCATATATAATACTATTGCACCAGCAATAGTGTGCAATACTGAAGTTAAAAGTGCTCCGTGCTCAAAAGGTCTTCCAAATAATGGTTCCACCTTCACCAGAAAAGATCACCACAAGTGAGGATAGATGGCTCCTTACCAGATGATGTTGACCTATTATTTAAAATAAGGTCAATTGAGCTTGTGAGTCAACTGCTTAACATGGACGATCCGATAACACTTGATGGACATGTGTGCAGGCATCATAAAAGAGAGAGAACAATCTCCATAGTGTAAAACGGTTTAATATATCAAAAATAAAATTACAGTGCCGAGTGGCCTTTTACTTATGATGGTGCCCGTATCCCGGCACTGAGGCTGTAGGCTTATAGGGATACTGAAGAGAGCTGCGGTCGTTGGCTGTAAAGTCGGCGTGCGTTCCACCGCCGTCGGCTAGGACCTGCCCGCACACATGTCCATCAAGTGTTATCGGATCGTCCATGTTAAGCAGTTGACTCACAAGCTCAATTGACCTTATTTTAAATAATAGGTCAACATCATCTGGTAAGGAGCCATCTATCCTCACTTGTGGTGATCTTTTCTGGTGAAGGTGGAACCATTATTTGGAAGACCTTTTGAGCACGGAGCACTTTTAACTTCAGTATTGCACACTATTGCTGGTGCAATAGTATTATATATGGACTTTAGACAATATATTGTCCACTGCACATTGCATTAATTGTTTGTACTATCACAGTTTTGTTGTCTGTTGTAATTTACTTCCAATGCATGTGATTGTTATATTCAGCTAGTTCACACTGATCATCCTAAGCACCCCACCATTTTTAGCACCTTTGTATATCTATATACAACTTAATTTTTTCAGCGCCCCTATCCCACTCGTACACAAGTTATAATCCAGCACTCTGCATTATCTAGGGAGCAGCTTTCACTTGCAGCCAATTGCATCCCCCCTCCCTCCTTTCCCTTTTTTTGGCGCATGGTTCCCCTCAATTCTATACCAGAGACCAGGGGATGCTCCTCCTTCCCCTGATTTCCCCCCCCATGAGTCTCCCCTAAGGAGCCGGGGCCGTGGCTGTGGCCGTGGCCGCCCCAGGCGTGGGTCACGCCAGCGGCGTTAGTTTTTTTTTGTTTTCTGTGTTTTATGTTTATTTGTGTTTTTACAGTGATTATGATTTGTTTTCTTTTTGTGAATGATGTTTGATTGTGAGGGTGACATTCCTGCCGGAAAAGGAGTGTCACCCTCGGTTGTGGTGGAGAAGGGATCCCCAGGACCAGTGAGAAGTGATCCCCAGGTCCGTGTGAATGGTGTATGAATGTACAGTGACATAATTGGAGCCTTGGCGTGGCGTTCCTGCATGGTGAGCTTGTGCTAATCCAATTAGATGAGGATGTGGGGTGTGTGTGCTAGGGACCACAGTGGTGTGCATGCGTGCATTTTCCTTGTGCCATGATGAATGTGTGTGTTTAACGTGCAAAGATGCCTAATGCGAGGCATCTCCTGATTGCTCTACCCTCAGAAGACGGGGTAGCCTCGGTCAGGGGGGGATTGTCTGGTTGGGGGGTCAGGTCATCACGTATGTCAATCTCCAGGCCCTTTCTCACGGCGAAGTTGTGCAGCATGCAACATGCACCGATGATCTGGCACACAAAGTTTGGGGAATACAACAGGGTACCTCCAGACTTATCCAGGCATCGGAAACGGGACTTCAGGAGGCCAAAGGTTTGTTCCACCACTGCACAGGTACGTGCATGTGCTTTATTGTATCTTTGCTCTACTGGGGTTTGGGGATTCCGGAATGGAGTCATGAGATGGGGTCCCAGTGCATATGCAGAGTCACTTGGAAGGGAAAAGACAGGAGGATGTTAGTCGTGCGTGTGCCCCTCGTGATGTGTGCATCATGGGGGGGGGGGGACAGTCATGCCTGACACCATGTTCGAATTCCATTGGGATGGGGCTCTGACGGTATATGTAGCTGTCGTGGCTGGACCCGGGGGGTTTGGCACGGACGTGCCATATGAGGCATTGGGCATCGGCTATCACCTGTACGTTGATGGAATGCCAGTGCTTCCGATTGCGGTATAGGTGCCCTGTCTCATGCGGGGCCGTAGTGCCACATGTGTGCAATCAATGGCCCCCACGGTGCGTGGGAATCCTGCAATTCTGAAGAAATCCTGCATTGCCTTCACCCGCAGGTCCTCAGTGGTGGGTCTGATGATTTGGTTGGCCATGCGTCTGAGGATTGCAGGGATAACCTGGTGCACACATCTGCTAATGGAGGATTGTGCCATCCCAGCCACCACTCCAGTTGTTCTTTGAAAAGAGCCACTGGCAAGGAAATGGAGTGTTGCCAGTACTTTGACCAGTGGCTGCACTGCTTGTGAGCGGTGTGTTGGGCTGATGATGTCATCTTTCAGGGTTGTGGTTAATTCCAGGATGGCAGTAGAGGAGAATCTAAAGATGCGATACACCTCCGAATCACACATGTCAAAGACGTTTATGCGCGGTCGGTAGATCCTCTCCCGTGCCCTCCTCCTCCTCCGTGCCCTCATCCTTCTACGTGCATCTAAAGCCAGTAGTATGGCTATGACCATGGATGCCCCTGGCATGTTGGCATATAGATTGTTGTCCTGCATGTGTGGCTGCTCAGCTCGTCCCTATCGGTGTTGCTTTAGCTGACCTGCACATGTCTGGTGCAAAGTTACAGCTGCTTTTATAAGGGGTAACTTTAGACCAGACATACAGCTAATGCGCACAGCGAGTAGCCTGCGCCGGACAAACGTACTTTTGTGGATCGCCGTATCTCCCTCATTTGCATATTTGCATAGCAAAACAATGGTGTGTCTAGCGTATTTTTGCGCCCACGATGCGCCGGTGTAGAAAAATTACGGCGGTCGGAAAAATCAAGTTTTCAGCCTGGTAATTCCTGAATGCTTTATTTAAAAAGTTTTGGGGATAGGGCGCATAGATACGCCGGCGCATATTTACACTTACGCCGCGCATCTCGAGATACGTCGGCGTAAGTGCTTGGTGGATCTGGCCCCTTGTGTTTTTTTTCAAAATGTTCGCTCTTTTTTGTTTATAGCGCAAAAAAAAAAAAATCACAGAGATGATCAAATTCTACCAAAAGAAAGCTCTATTTGTGGGAAAAAAAAGGATGTCAATTTTGTTTGGGCACAGCGTCGCACGACCGTGCAATTGTCAGTTAAAACTACACAGTCCCGAATCGCAAAAAAGGGCCCGGTAATTGAGCAGCCAATTCTTCCGGAGCTGAAGTGGTTAAATGCAAGCTGGTCCGTAAGCAAGTTAGCTCAGTGCTTGACCCTGTACCAAGTGATCACTGTGTCTGGCAGTGGCGATAGATCTACATCGGGGGACATTGTTTTTAAAAAAAAAAAAAAACGAATTGTCAAAAACTGTGTTTGTGTTTTTTTTCTTATTGACAATGTTTTTAGTGAATGAGTAGGGGTACAATGTACCCCTACTCATTCACATGAGGGGGGAGCGTGATCTGAGGGCTTAGAATGCACTGTACAGCGTGCAGTGAATTGTGGAGCACTCGGTAGGCGAACATTCTGCAACTTGGACAACAAGTTGGAGAATGTAAAGCATTTATACTGATTTCAATAACAAAATATGTTTGAAATTGCTTTTCTCAATAATTTTAATTCTGAGTTCTCTACTGTGTAACAAAAAACGAAAGCAATTGCAGATAATAACTTTTGTGCCACCCGCAGTTCTCTCTTTATTCAGCCTGGTAATTCCTGAATGCTTTATTTAAAAAGGTTCATCTGCTATATTATGTCTACTGCAGGAAGAAAGAAAAGGGGCAATGCTAAACATAATATGCAACATGCCAAACATTTTTTGCCTCTAACACTATATTGTGAGACTTTTTTGTTTTGTTTTTTAGAATTATTAAATATAGTTTATTTAAGAGGGGAACTCTAGACACATTAGCATTTAAAATCTGGTCAAAAACAGTGATACATATCTTCAAAAGATAATACCTTAATAGCCGGTTCACGCAGGGGCGACTTGAGATCCGACTTGAAGCCGCCCCAAGTCGCGCTGTTGAGAAAATCAATTGAAGTGAATGGAGCCGTCTTAATGTACACTACTGAAGTCGCTCTTCAGAAAATGTTCCTGTACTACTTAAATTTGACTTCTAGGCTTGTATCTATTGATTTCAATGGAAGTCGCGTCAGAAGTCAGATCACTGTCTTTACTGCAGTGACTTTTCAGGAAGTGAAAATAGTATTTAGGGCAAACCCCTCCCTCCCACAGAGCTGATTTTAGTTTGATTGGCCACTGGAAAGTCGCCTGTCCTGGAGGCGACTTTACGTTGTCTTTTAAGTCGCCCCATGTCATGTTGTGGTGCACACTCGCGTCGCGTCCAGGTCGCCCCTATGTGAACCGGCACTGTGTATTTAGTACCATTTTAAAATAATTAGTATCTATTAGGGTTGTCCCGATACCCATACTATACTCGGTATCCGGACCGATACCGAGTATTTGCGGGAGTACTTGTACTCCCGCAAATACCCCCGATACCGAAATAGAATACTCCCCCCCCCCCGCCGCTACCACCACCGCAAAGCCGCCGCATACCGCCGTTAATCCCGGTGCATGACAGCGGCGAGCATTACAAGCTTTCGCTTGTATACTTGTAGAGCCGGCGCCGCTATGTATAGACACTCCCCCTCTCGTGATTGGATGGATCCGTCCAATCACGAGAGGGGGAGTGTCTATACATGGCAGCGCGGGCTTTACAAGTATACAAGCGAAAGCTTGTAATGCTCGCCGTTGTCATGCACCGGGATTAACGGCAGCAGCGGCGGCTTTGCTGCACATCAGGTATGGGGGACAGGACATGGCTACATATGTGGGGACAGGACATGGCTACATATGTGGGGACAGGACATGGCTACATATGTAGGGGGGGACATGGCTACATATGTGGGGGGGGGACATGGCTGCAATATGTGGGGGGGGACATGTCTGCAATATGTGGGGGGGACATGTCTGCAATATGTGGGGGGGACATGGCTGCAATATGTGGGGGGGACATACATGGCTGCAATATGTGGGGGGGGCATGTCTGCAATATGTGGGGGGGACATGGCTGCAATATGTGGGGGGGAGATACATGGCTGCAATATGTGGGGGGGACATACATGGCTGCAATATGTGGGGGGGACATCTCTGCAATTTGTGGGGGACATGTCTGCAATATGTGGGGGACATTTCTGCAATATGTGGGGGACATGGCTACATATGTGGGGGGGGGGGACATGGCTGCAATATGTGGGGGGACATGGCTGCATTTGGGGACACATTTAAAAAAAGTATCGGTATTCAGTATCGGCGACTACTTGAAAAAAAGTATTGGTACTTGTACTCGTTCCTAAAAAAGTGGTATCGGGACAACCCTAGTATCTATATAGGTTACAGTGTATATAAGAAGTTTCTCCCCCCCCCCCTGAAATTTTGCTCTCCACCTGCTCTGAGACATACAATAAACAGCAGCTAGACTCAAAATCTGTTTACTGAATCAGAGCAGGCAGTGATTGCAATTGGTTGCCAGAGGTTACAGCATATCATTAACGCTTACTGACTGGTTGCTAGAGGTTACAACACATGATTTATGCTTTTTGATTGGTTGCTAGAAAGACAAAATAGCTGTTTCAATGAATGCTCAATTTATTGGCCGCGCTGGCTGTACCTTTTATACAAAATATGGACAAAGAATATTGCACAACTTAAAGAGAAAAGAGGGAGGAGGGAAGGACAAAGTTCATCACATGAGACATAACATTTCAGACATAATTTAAACTATTTAATGCTGACATTTTGACTTTGAAGACATAATTTAAAAACCAGTGCTTACCAGACTTTATCTATCCTGTGGTCACTGTGGCAAACAGGACCCTAAAATAAAGATATTCCTCTGTCAGCTATTTGAAAGTAACATTTTAAAGTTAAAAATACTAATCCATGATAACTCTCTTCTCTCTCTCCCCCCCCCTACTTGTTAATCCAAGCTGAGCTTTACTGGAGTGCCATGTTTTACATCATCTGAGGGTCTCCTTATCAGGATATCTGGGTGGATGTTAGGAGGAATCTGGATTCGGGTGTGTGGTGGTGATGAGCCTGTGATTTTTCAGGATATACCCCATGACTGTATTTGACTCTGTAATAGGGGTAAATAGAAAATAGAGTCTGGTGAGTGTGCTGTGCATTTATGTGTTGGTTGAAAGGACATTATTTGTCTTTACTCTTGGTGGATGATCACTTCACTGTAACCGGATCTCATTTTTTTAGACACTGTCACACTACAATACGTTTATATATACAGTATATATTTTTTTAGTGACACTAATCACATCACTTTGATGATATTTATTTTTATTTTTATTTAACTGTGATTATGTTTGCTTGTATACACCATATTTAGGAGCGTGGTTTTATTTACATTATTCAACGACTATATATTCCCCTAGCAGCACTCCCATAAAAGCCATCCGGGAAATCAGAAACTTCAGTGGAGTTGCACCCAAAGCAATTTTACTTACCCTGCATGCTCTGGCGGTGGACTGTCCCTCTGCGTCATCATGCCCAGTGCAGGGCTTTAAACCCTATATGGGTCTTGATTATGCCAGGGAGTTAATATGTCTAAACAGTGCTTGCTAAATAGCTGTTCAGACATATCAACTCACTGTATAATTTCCAGAAGGATCACAAACAGCAGCTGCACAATTATTTCTCCGTATCTATATCCACCAAGCAAACCCATGGCATCACAAATGGATGCCTGGGGTGCAGGTAGATATACCTATGTAAGGCCTAAATTGGACCAATCGCACGCTCCCCATCCAGCGATTGGAATCAGCTGGACGGGGAGTGAGAACAACAGCGCCAAAGCCAATGGCAGCCGACATCCACCATGGGATCCCTCTTCGCATTGACGCATTGCGAAAGCTGGCCCAGGTGGGGCGAGTCACGTCCCGCTTTATCGCACCACCGACAAGCATGCAGCCTCCTATCTGCGCCTCAAAGTGGGATGGCGCTGCTGTCCTCACTTCCCTGTCCAGCTGATTTCAATCACACAGCCGTGCGATTGGTCCAATTTAGGCCTTACATAGGTATATCTACCTGCAACCCAGGCATCCATTTGTGATGCCGTGGGGTTGCTTGGTGAATACGCCATATACATATGAGAAACACTTCTGGAAGTATCTAGAAGATTCATGACCCATTTTCTAAGGTTTTACTTGCACTACCCTAACCATCCCCATTGTGCCTTATCGCTCACACATATGGGTTATCTGGGTACCTTCATTCTGCTGACAGTCTGACTTATTTAATATTAGGTTTAATGAATCCCTTTGTCCTAAATGAATCCTAATTCATACCTCCTTTGCTCTTATACACACAGATGAGCATGTAAACACTTCCTCTTCTCATAAAATATATCCACCTTGCTGCTGGTTAAATGCCTGGCAGGAGCAGGTGCTCCTATGCCTGAGGGGTGCTTGTAGCTTAGACAGTTGCTGTCCTTTCCCCTTACGCCCTCCCTCCTTGGTGGGGCCCATCACAGCTGCACAATTCGATCTGTGAGACCATTCACCATTAGATCTTCGGTTGGTTGTATCAACTATTTGTTAATTTTGTAAGTACAGTTTTGATTGTTGCCAACTTAGATGTGATAAGATATGTGCACTCTTTTTGATACATTTATACATTGATTACTATTTCACTAATATACTATGGGCCAGATCCACAGAGAGAGTACGCCGGCATATCTACTGATACGCCGGTGTACTTTCAAAGTTCCCGCGCCGTATCTTTAGTTTGAATCCTCAAACCAAGATATGACGGCATCTGGGTTCGATCCGACAGGCGTGCGCCTTCGTACGCCTTCGGATCGTAGATGCAATACTTCGGCGTCCGCTGGGTGGAGTTCTCGTCGTTTTCCGTATCGAGTATGCAAATGAGCTATTTCCGACGATCCACGAACGTACGCGCGGCCGTCGCATTCTCTTACGGCGTCTCTAGTCGGCTTTTTCCGGCGTATAGTTAAAGCTGATTTTTTGCGGCCTATAGTTAGACTTGCCATGTTAAGTATGGCCGTCGTTCCCGCGTCGAAATTAGATTTTTTTTTACATTTTGCGTAAGTCGTTCCGTGAAAAGGAATGTACGTAATTTACACTAGTAAAAAAAATAACATTGTTGCGACGTAATTTAGCGCAATGCACGGCGGGAAATTTCTGAACGGAGCATGCGCAGTTCGATCGGCGCGGGGACACGCTTCATTTAAATGAATCACGCCCCCTAATCGCAGATTTGAATTCCCCCGCCAGAAATACACTACGCCGCCGTAACTTACGGCACAAAATCTTTCAGGATTCAAAATTACGCCGGGTAAGGTACGGCGGCGTAGTGTATTTCTGATATGCTGCGCCGATCTATTTCTATGTGGATCTGGCCCTATATATCTATCTATATTATAGAACGTTCATGACCCAATGACATAAACCTACGAATAGGGTCTACATTAGGTCCGAAACATGCCAGGTGTCACCACCAGTATGCAATATGCTAGCCCACCAACTTTCTTCAGGGCAGCTTGTCTCTGTACCGATGCGTGTATTTGGGTATATTGTATCTTGTTGTGTTTTACAATGTTACTACTTTCTATTTAATTGTATTGAATGTTTATATGCAATAATGTTTATTACTATTTTCACCTATTCACATGGTCTGCCTATTAAAATCCTGAGGGGTTACACCGTGCCTTGAGCACTTGATTATTTTTTTTCTGTTTCATTTTGTATTAGACAGACCAGGTTTTTGAACATACACCTACCAATTCCTCTGTTTTTCCTTTCTTGTCTTATGACAACTAGGGATGAGCTTCACGTTCGATGCGAACACATGTTCGCATCGAACATCGGCCGTTCGAAAACGAACAAATCGGGTCGTTCGCGCCAAATTCGAATGACGCGCAACGGCCCATAATTCACTGCGGCGTTGCGTGCTGATGATTGGCCAAGCATGCACCATGACCCCGCATGCTTGGTCAATCACAGCGCCCAAAAAACGAAGAGACCTAATTGGCCAAAGCCTGGGTGCTTTGGCCAATTAGGGCTCAGGGCTTTAGCACACGCCCCACACACGTGTAGTGTGTTCCGGCTTGCTTTCAGAGAGAGAAGTCAGACAGACAGAGAGAGAGAGAGAGATAGATAGATAGAGACACAGTGGGCCAGATTCAGGTAGATGCGCGCATATTTTCGCCAACGTATCGCAGCGCATATACGCTGCGCTGACGCAAACTAGCGAGTGAAGTACAGTATTCACCAAGCGCCTGTCCGTTACTTGCAGAGTAACCCGACGCAAGTGGAAGTGGGTGTGATCATATGTAAATGATGGGCGGAGCCCAGCGCAGAGGCTTACGTTCAGCGCATCATCCACGGAGCATGCGCAGTGAGTGAGGCTTCACTCGGCCCCCTGTGCGCATGCTCACAACTTCCGTCGGCACCACTTCACGGTAAACGTCAGCGCAATGTGTTCCGTTGAGCATTTAAAAGCGCTAGCGGAAGCGCCATTCCGGCGCAAAAGTATTTCCGTTTCCCCCACCCCAGGGAAGTTACTTTTGCACTGTGATGGCTGCTCCCGTCCCCCCCAAAGAGAGGAGGAACCTCAATTACAATTCCCAGGAGGTCTCAGTTATAATATCTGCTATGGAGACTTATAATGACTTCCTCCACGGCAAAAAAAGTCGGAAGACCAGCCGGGATAGGAAGCAAGCCATCCTGGAGACCATTGCTGGCAGGGTTTTGGGGTACTCCACCCGGACTGCTGGCGATATTAAAAAAAAAAAAAATGACCTGCGGCGCAAGGTCCGTGGCAAGGTGGCCACCATCAGCAGGCATGAGAGGGGCACGGGGGGTGGACCCCCATGTGCGGTCAGCCTGACCACGGAGGAGGAGGTGGTCGTCCGCTGCCTGGAGAGGGAGCAGTTGGAGGGGGTACCAGGCTATGATTCTATGGAGGAAGGCTCCAGGACAGGTGTTTTTTATCCCCTATTTGGTGTGTTGCTTGTGGGGGGGAGGGTACATGTGCCAAGTGTGTGGGACCACCAACATGTGTCTGCTTTGTGTCATCCACAGATGACGGAGCTGGGCCATCATCTGTCGGCGGCCAGTCCATCCCAACCCCCCAACATGATCCTGAGGCCGAGCCCCTGGGTGTTGAAGAGACCGAGGTGGAGGAGAGTGCCCACACCTCACCTGCTGAGGTGGTTGAGGAGCAGGCTGTTATTCCTGAGCAGGACTTTATTTTGTTTTTGGAGGAGTCCTCCCCTTCTGCAGGGCCCTCTGTAATACCCTCCCCCATCCTCGGAAGCCCCTCAAGGGCGACTCCATCCCCACGGGGACAACCATCTCCTGGCCCCAGGAAGGCGACCCGGAAGACTAGGGGGGTGTCTGATCTGGTCCAGGACCAGGTGGCGATGGACCACGCCAGGCAGACCCAGCAGATGGGGGAGATTGCTGGGCACCTGGACCGGGTCGCTGACAGCCTGGGCTCCGTGTCGCAGCTGACCAGTGCTGTGCATGACGTCGGGACCAGGCTGGGGGAGGTGAAGGCCGATGTTAAACACCTCACTGCAGCCGTCCACGCCAACACAGCTGCCATCCGGGAAGAGGGGAGGCAGAGGCAGCGTGACCAGCGGCATCATGTCCCCGCCAGCTGAGGATGCAGGCCCAGACTAATCACTTTCTGAGCCGGATTGCCGTGGCCTTGGAGGGCATGCAGCCAAGAGCTGCCAGGAGTGGCCCACCCGGGGATCAGCCTCCTCCAGATTCCCCCCCACCCCCACCCACTCCCTCCAGGCAGCTGAGGAGCCCGAGAGTGCCCACTTAGAAGGAGCCCCCCGTCAGCCCAGATGAGGGGTATATTTTTTTTTGGTTGATTGCTCAGGTTATGAGTATTTTTTTATTTTTGATTATTGCTCAGGTTATGAGATGTTTATTTTATTTTTAACTGCACACGGTCAGGAGTGCAGGGGACAGTGTGAATGGTGTGTGAATGTGAGGGGGTGCCACTCCTGCCAGTAAGAGGTGTCACCCTCGGCCGTGGTGGAGAAGTTATCCCTACGGCTGTGTGAATGACGTGTGAAAGGTGTATGAATGGACAGCGACATCATTGGGGCCTTGATGCTGGCGTTGCTGCTCCCAAGTCATACATGCTGGACTTGGGCTAATCCAATGTGATGTGGATGTGGTGTGTGTGATCTAGGGACATCAGTGGTGTGCATGCGTGCATTGTCCGTGTGATCAATGTTTTGGTTTAGTGTCCAAAGATGCCTACGGCGAGGACCCTCCTGACTGCTCTTCCATCAGCAGACTGTGTAGCCTCTGACAGGTGGGGACTGTGTGGGTCGGGGGTCAGGTCATCACGTATGTCAATCTGCAGGCCTTTTCTCATGGCAAAGTTGTGCAGAATGCAACATGCACCGATGATCTGACACACGAAGGTAGGGGAATACAATAGGGTCCCCCCGGACTTATCCAGGCATCGGAAACGGGACTTCAGGAGCCCAAATGTTTGCTCCACCACTGCACAAGTTTTAATATGTGCTTCATGGTATCTTCTCTCTCCTGGGGTTTGGGGGTTCCGGAAAGGAGTCATTAGATGGGGTCCCAGTGCATATGCAGAGTCACCTGTAAGGGAAAAGACAGGAGGATGTTAGTCATGCATCTGCCCCTTGTGATGTGTGCATCATAGGAGGGGATAGTCATGCCTGCCACCCATGTCACTCACCAACCAGCCAGCTGTCCCCATACACGTTCTGTTCGAATTCCATTGGGATGGGGCTCTGATTGTATATGAAGCTGTCATGGCTGGACTCGGGGTGTTTGGCACGGATGTGCCATATGAGGCGTTGGGCATCGGCTATCACCTGTACGTTGATGGAATGCCAATGCTTCCGATTGCGGTATATGTGCTCTGTGGCACTGGGGGGCTGTAGGGCCACATGTGTGCAATCAATGGCCCCCACTGTGCGTGGGAATCTGGCAATGCTGTAGAAATCTGTCATTGTCTTCAGCCGCAGCTTCTCAGTGGTTGGTCTGATGAACTGGTTGGACATGCGTCTGAGGATTGCGGGGACAACCTGGTGCACACATCTGCTCATGGAGGATTGTGACATCCCAGCCACCACTCCACTTGTACGCTGGAATGATCCACTTGCAAGGAAATGAAGTGTTGCCAGTACCTTCACCAGTGGCTGCACTGCTTGTGAGCGGTGTGTTGGGCTGGTGATGTCATCCTGCAGGGTTGTGGTTAGTTCAAGTATTGCATCAGGGCTGAATCTGAAGAGGCGATACACCTCCTCATCACCCATGCCAAAGAGGCTCATGCGCGTGCGGTATATCCTCTCACGTGCCCGCCTCCTCCATACCGGGGGACCCAGTACTAGTGCTAGGACCGCGACTGCCCCTGGCATGTTGGCACACAGAGGTGTTGTCCTTGCACGTGTGGTTGTTCAGCTTGCTATTTTCGTCGGTAACGCTGCTGCTGTAGCTGCTCTCCTGCTGACCTGAGGCCATCTGGAGTAAAGATAAAGCAGCTATTTGTAGAAATAACTTTGCGACGGACGGACGAGATACGCGCGGCGCATGTAGCCAGCGTATGGTGCTAATCCGTTCGCAAATCGGGAAATCTCCCTCACTTGCATATTTGCAAGGCAAATCAATAGGCGCGACGGATGCGACAAGCGAAAATATGCGCTAACGATACTCTGGCGAGGGAAAGTTAAGCCGATCGGAAATGGCCCGTTTTCTGGCGCATCTAGGTTGGTGGGTACGGCCACATAGAAACGACGGCGCATCTTCACAGTTACGCGGCGCATATCGATATACTCCAGCGCAAGTCTTGCTGAATCTGGCCCAGTGTATTTTCAGATAGGCCACCAAGGGCCCCAGATGGCAAGCCCTTTTTTTTATAAAAAAAAATATATTTTTTTATCCACTTAGCAACCACCTGCCGAAAAATAACGGCGGCAAGGTGGTTGCTTAACTCTGGGATCACGTTATATAACGTGATTCCAGAGTCGCGCTCCCGCTGATAGCGGCGGTTTACCACGTGATCGCGCCGTCCAATGACGGCGCGATCAGATGTAAACAGACCGGCGTCATTTGATGACGCCGGTTCCTCCCTCCTCTCTCTGTACCGATCGGTACAGTGTGAGAGGAGAGGGGAGGGAGCGGATGGCAGCGCCAGTGCTGCGGGCTGGATCTGTGACAAATGTAGTCACAGATCCATCCATCCATCCCTCCCTGCTCAGCCATCCCTGCTGCACATATTCTGCAATGCTGGGCAACACTCTGGGGGGGGGGGCAACACTCTGGGGGGGGGGGCAACACTCTGGGGGGGGGCAACACTCTGGGGGGGGCAACACTCTGGGGGGGGCAACACTCTGGGGGGGGGCAACACTCTGGGCATACTCTGCAATACTCTGGGCATACTCTGCAATACTCTGGGCATACTCCGCAATACTCTGGGCATACTCCGCAATACTCTGGGCATACTCCGCAATACTCTGGGCATACTCCGCAATACTCTGGGCATACTCTGCAATACTCTGGGCATACTCTGCAATACTCTGGGCATACTCCGCAATACTCTGGGCATACTCTGCAATACTCTGGGCATACTCCGCAATACTCTGGGCATACTCCGCAATACTCTGGGCATACTCCGCAATACTCTGGGCATACAGCGCCCCTGTCCCCGTGAGCTCGCATGCAGAAGCGAACGCATACGCAAGTCCCGCCCACATATGAAAACGGTGTTCAAACCACACATGTGAGGTATCGCTGTGAACGTTAGAGCGAGAGCAATAATTTTGGCCCTAGACCTCTTCTCCAACTAAAATGATGTAACCAGTAAAAATATTTAAAGCGTCACCTATGGGGATTTTTAAGTCGCAAAGTTTGGCGCCATTCCACGAGTGTGTGCAATATTGAAGGGTGACATGTTGGGTATCTATTTACTCGGCATAACTTCATCTTTCATATTATGCAAAAACATTGGGCTAACTTTAATGTTTTTTTTTTTTTAAAAGCACAAAACTGTTTTATTTCCAAAAAAAATGTGTTCGAAAAATTGCTGTGCAAATACCATGCGCGATAAAAAGTTGCAACAACCGCCATTGTATTCTCTAGGGTCTTTGCTAAAAAAGCATATATAATGTTTTGGGGTTCTATGTAATTTTCTAGCAAATAAGTGTTGATTTTTACATGTAGGAGAGAAATGTCAGAATTGGTCTTGGTGCTCCAGAACGCCTGATGGCGTTCCCTGCATGTTGGGCCTCTGTATGTGGCCACGCTGTGTAAAAGTCCCACACATGGGGTATCGCCATACTCGGGAGGAATAGCAGAATGTGTTTTGGGGTGTAATTTGTGGTATGCATATGCTGTGTGTGAGAAATAACCCGCTAATATGAAATTTTTTTGGAAAGAAAATAAAAATGAAAAAAATCTTGATTTTGCAAAGAATTGTGGGAAAAATTACAACTTCAAAAAACTCACAATGCCTCTTTCTAAATACCTTGGAATGTCTTCTTTCCAAAAAGGGGTCATTTGGGGGGTATTTGTACTTTTCTGGCATGTTAGGGTCTCAAGAAATGAGAGAGGATGTCAGTACATCAGATGTGATCAAATTGATCAATTTTAAGTAATTGGTACCATAGCTTTTAGACCCTATAACTTTCACCCAGACTAAATAATATCTAAAAAAATTTTGTTTTGTTACCAAAGATATGTAGCAGTATACATTTTAGGCCAAGTTTATGAAGAAAAATTACTTTTTTGCAAAATGTTATAATAGAAATGAAGAAAAATTCATTTTTTTACAAAATTTTCGTTCTTTTTTCATTTATAGTGAAAAAAATAAAAACCGCAGAGGTGATAAAATACCACCAAAAGAAAGCTCTATTTGTGGGAAAAAAAGGACAAAAATTTCATTTGGTTATAGTGTTGTATGACTGAGTTATTGTCATTCAAAATGTGAGAGCACCGAAAGCTGAAAATTGGTCTGGTTATTAAGTGGGTTTAAGTGCCCAGTAGTCAAGTGGTTAATATATTTTTCTTTTATTTTTTTATTAAAGGGCCAATTTTTTTTCTTTAATTTTTTTTAGAGGTCCGGAGGTCCCCAGGGGCCCGGATGCCACCAGGGCCCCAGATGGCAAGCCCTTTTTTTTTATAAAAAATATATTTTTTTAATATATTTTTATTTTATTTTTTATTAAAGGGCCAATTTTTTTTATTTAATTTTTTTTAGAGGTCCGGAGGTCCCCAGGGGCCCGGAGGCCACCAAGGGCCCCAGATGGCAAGCCCTTTTTTTTATAAAAATTATATATTTTTTTTATATATTTTTATTTTATTTTTTATTAAAGGGCCAATTTTTTTTCTTTTATTTTTTTTAGAGGTCCGGAGGTCCACAGGGGCCCAGAGGCCCCCAGGGCACCGGATGGCAACCCCCCTTTTTTTCATTTATTTTCTATAAAATATATATATATTTTTTAATATATTTTTATTTAATTTTTTTTCTCAAAGGGCCATTTTTTTTAGGGGTCTAGGGGCCCGTAGGCCACCAGGGCCCCAGATGGCAACCCCCTCTTTTTTTTTTATAAAAAAATATATTTTTTTATAAAAAAATATATTTTTTTAATATATTTTTTATTAAAGGGCCAATTTTTTTTCTTTTATTTTTTTAGAGGTCCGGAGGTCCACAGGGACCTGGAGATCTCCAGGGCCCCAGATGACAACCCCCCTTTTTTTATAAAAAAAAAATATATTTTTTATATATTTTTTTATTTCTTTTTATATTTATATCATATATAATATTATTATTATTAAAGGGCCCAGAGGTCCCCAGGGCCCCCGGATGACAATCCTCCTTTTTTATAATTTTTTTTTACTTTTTTATATTATTTTATTTCTTTTTTTTAATATATAGATGTATTTTTATTAAAGGTCCCCAGGGCCCCATGTGTCAAACCCCCTTTTTATATAATTGTATTTTTTATTTTTGTTTATATATTTTTTTTATATTTTTATTTTTATTAAAGGGCCCAGAGGTCCCCAGGGCCCTGGAAGGCAACCCCCTTGTTTTTTTTATATAAATGTTTATTTCTTTTTTATATATATATATTTTTCTTTCTTTCTTTTTTTTAAAGGGCCCAGAGGTTCCGAATGGAAAGCCCCCTTTTTTTGTAATTTCCTTTTATAAAAAAAAAATAAGGTCCCCGGGGCCCCAGTTGGCAACCATACTTTTTTAAAATATATATATATATATATATATTTTTTTTTCTCTCTTTTTTTCTTTTTATTAAAGGGCACAGAGGTCCCCAGGGCCCCGGATGGCTACCCCCCTTTTGTATATATATTTTTCTTTATTTCTTCTTTTTGTAAAGGGTCCCCCCGCTTCTCAATTCACGGCAGCAGCCCCCCCCCCGGTTCTCAATTTAATGCGGCAGCACACCCCCCCCCCCGGTTCTCTGCTCCAGGGGGCCCATGCCTGAAGCTGTGTAAGGGGCCCCAAAATTCCTG
This sequence comes from Rana kukunoris, assembly GCA_029574335.1. Taxonomy (NCBI): domain Eukaryota; kingdom Metazoa; phylum Chordata; class Amphibia; order Anura; family Ranidae; genus Rana; species Rana kukunoris. The sequence continues at coordinate 58,386 of JAJQKJ010001608.1, forward strand.
ATGGCGGCCCTGGGGAGGCTACTAGTTAGTATAGTTAAATGTACAGTTTGTAGAGAATATATTCACATCCCTAGGAGTTGTCAATATATTTATAAACTGTATAGCTTAGCTAGTTCTGCTATTAGTATCTGTCAGGCAGGAGATTGCGCTTGATGCTCTAACGTGTTAGTGTACACGTGTTAGTTCATTGCACATAGACGCATTAACTGTTACTGCACGTGTGCTATTTATTTGCACAGAAAGGCAGTTGCTGTTAATGCAAGTGGGCTATTGAATTGCACAGAAATGCAGTCGCTCTGACTGTGCGTGTGCTGTTTAATACCACCTGAGCGCATTTGGGGTCACCGTACGTGTGCTGTGACATACCACCTGAGCGCATTTGGGGTCACCGTACGTGTGCTGGTATATACCACCTGAGCGCAGTTAGTGCCACTGTACGTGTGCTGGTATATACCACCTGAGCACAGATAGTGCCACTGTACGTGTGCTCCTATATACCACCTGAGCACAGATAGTGCCACTGTACGTGTGCTCCTATATACCACCTGAGCACAGTTAGTGCCACTGTACGTGTGCTGGTATATACCACCTGAGCACAGATAGTGCCACTGTAAGTGTGCTCCTATATACCACCTGAGCGCAGTTAGTGCCACTGTACGTGTGCTACTATATACCACCTGAGCACAGATAGTGCCACTGTACGTGTGCTGCTATATACCACCTGAGCACAGATAGTGCCACTGTACGTGTGCTCCTATATACCACCTGAGCACAGATAGTGCCACTGTACGTGTGCTGTTATATACCACCTGAGCACAGATAGTGCCACTGTACGTGTGCTCCTATATACCACCTGAGCACAGATAGTGCCACTGTACGTGTGCTGCTATATACCACCTGAGCACAGATAGTGCCACTGTACGTGTGCTCCTATATACCACCTGAGCACAGATAGTGCCACTGTACGTGTGCTGCTATATACCACCTGAGCACAGATAGTGCCACTGTACGTGTGCTCCTATATACCACCTGAGCACAGATAGTGCCACTGTACGTGTGCTGCTACCGTGTTTCCCCGAAAATAAGACGTACTCCGAAAATAAGCCGTAGCGGGATTTCGACGCAAGATAGAAATATAAGACACCCCTCCGAAAATAAGACGTAGCGATGTAGTGTCGAATCTCCGAAAATAAGATGTAGTGTCGAATCTCCGAAAATAAGATGTAGTGTTGAATCTCCGAAAATAAGATGTAGTGTCGAATCTCCGAAAATAAGATGTAGTGTCGAATCTCCGAAAATAAGATGTAGTGTCGAATCTTGTAGTGATATCTTGTAGTGGTACAACCAGACAAGATGAGTGCAAAAAGAAAGAGTTATTCTGTTGAGTACAAGAAAGGAATTGTGGAGGACTCCCGAGGCAAGAATCTTACGGCTTTTTGCAAAGAGAAGAAGTTGGATATCCGAATGGTCCAAAAATGGCGTGCAGAATACGATAATCTCAGTCTACAGGTGGACAGAGGAAATGCTAAGAAGCGCAAGTGTGGTTCAGGTAGGCAACCTTTATTTTCTGTAATAAAAATAAGACACCCCCCGAAAATAAGCCATAGTGTGATTTCTTGAGGAAAAAAAAATATAAGACGATGTCTTATTTTCGGGGAAACACGGTATATACCACCTGAGCACAGATAGTGCCACTGTACGTGTGCTGCTATATACCACCTGAGCACAGATAGTGCCACTGTACATGTGCTGCTATATACCACCTGAGCACAGATAGTGCCACTGTACATGTGCTGCTATATACCACCTGAGCACAGATAGTGCCACTGTACGTGTGCTCCTATATACCACCTGAGCACAGATAGTGCCACTGTACGTGTGCTCCTATATACCACCTGAGCACAGATAGTGCCACTGTACGTGTGCTGCTATATACCACCTGAGCACAGATAGTGCCACTGTACGTGTGCTGCTATATACCACCTTAGCACAGATAGTGCCACTGTACGTGTGCTGCTATATACCACCTGAGCACAGATAGAGCCACTGTACGTGTGCTCCTATATACCACCTGAGCGCAGTTAGTGCCACTGTACGTGTGCTGCTATATACCACCTGAGCACAGATAGTGCCACTGTACGTGTGCTCCTATATACCACCTGAGCGCAGTTAGTGCCACTGTACGTGTGCTGCTATATACCACCTGAGCACAGATAGTGCCACTGTACGTGTGCTCCTATATACCACCTGAGCACAGATAGTGCCACTGTACGTGTGCTGCTATATACCACCTGAGCACAGATAGTGCCACTGTACGTGTGCTGCTATATACCACCTGAGCACAGATAGTGCCACTGTACGTGTGCTGCTATATACCACCTGAGCACAGATAGAGCCACTGTACGTGTGCTCCTATATACCACCTGAGCGCAGTTAGTGCCACTGTACGTGTGCTGCTATATACCACCTGAGCGCAGTTAGTGCCACTGTACGTGTGCTGCTATATACCACCTGAGCACAGATAGTGCCACTGTACATGTGCTCCTATATACCACCTGAGCGCAGTTAGTGCCACTGTACGTGTGCTGCTATATACCACCTGAGCGCAGTTAGTGCCACTGTACGTGTGCTGCTATATACCACCTCAGCACAGATAGTGCCACTGTACGTGTGCTCCTATATACCACCTGAGCGCAGTTAGTGCCACTGTACGTGTGCTGCTATATACCACCTGAGCACAGATAGTGCCACTGTACGTGTGCTGCTATATACCACCTGAGCACAGATAGTGCCACTGTACGTGTGCTGCTATATACCACCTGAGCGCAGGTAGTGCCACTGTACGTGTGCTGTTATATATCACCTGAGCGCATTTGGTGTCACTCCGCTTGTGCTGTTACATACCACCTGAGCACTTCAATATGTCTGGAAGGAGAACAAAGAGAGGCAGAGAGTCAGGAGGGCAAGCAGGCTCTGCATGTAGAGGTAACGCTGGTAGTGGATGTGGTGCATCCTCTTCAGCCCGTGGCCGTGGCCGTGGCCGCTCGTCCTTCTTTTCGGGAGCTGGCCGTGTTGAACCTCAACATGCAGAGGAATTAGTAGCGTGGATGATCAAGCCGTCCTCATCCTCCTCATCCTCTCTCACACAGACAGATCAAAGTTTATCTGGCAAAGCAGCTGCCAAGGCGTCCTCTTCCCTCTGCACAATGGCTTCACACAATACTTCCCTAGTACCACCATGTCCTCCTGAGGAGTCCCCCGAACTGTTTCAACACAGTGTGGGGTACATGCTGCAGGAAGATGCGCAGCGTTTTGAAGACTCCGATGATGGAACACTGATAGAGGAAGGCATTGATGTGAGCCCAGGGAGAGGGGGTGGCCCAGAGGGACAGCAATTTGTCAGTGATGATGTTCCCCCAGCTGGAGCATACTGCCAGGTTGTTGACAGTGATGAGGAGGGAGGGGATGATGAGGTCACTGACTCTACTTGGGTGCCTGATAGGAGAGAGGAGGAGGAGGAGGAGGAGGAGGAGGAGGACGACGAGGCACAGGCATATCTCCAAAGAGGCAGGATGCCCTCCAGGGGTCAGCTTAAGGTCACACCCACTGCATTACAGTGCACATCTATGGCACTTGTGCATGGCGCTGCTGTGTCTGACCGGTACAGCAAAAGTTCTTTGGTGTAGGCCTTTTTTGAAACATGTCCACAAGATCGTACCTTTGCTATTTGCAACTTATGTCGCAAGCGTATCTCGCGTGGCCAAAACATCAACCGCCTGGGTGCCACATGCTTGTCCAGACATATGTCGACCTGCCATGCAGCTCGTTGGCAAGCACACCAGAAAGACCCACACCAAAGACAGAAGCGTACCCCCCCTTGCCCTTCTGGGACCTCCAATCCCAGTAGACCCCCAGTCCTTTCTGAAGCCTGCAGTGAAGGTGTAGAAATAGGTGTGTCACAAGCTAGTAGTAGCGGTCAATCTACTGATAGTACCAGGCAAATTTCCCTGCCCCAGCTGCTGCAGCGCCAAAAGAAGTACAATCCCAGCCATCCACATGCCCAGCAGTTGAATGCTAGCTTAGCGAAATTGCTAGCACTTTAACTGCTACCTTTTCAGTTGGTAGATTCTGCCCCCTTCCGTGAGTTTGTGCAATGTGCAGTACCTCAGTGGCAAGTACCAAAACGCCACTTTTTCTCACGGAAGGCTATTCCGGCTCTCTACCGGCATGTGGAAGGCAATGTCCATGCCTCGCTGGACAGGGCGGTCAGTGGTAAGGTGCATCTTACCGCCGACTCATGGTCCAGCAGGCATGGACAGGGACGTTACCTGTCTTTTATGGCGCATTGGGTGACTCTGCTGGCAGCTGGGAAGGACGCAGGACAAGGTCCAGTAGTTTTGGAGGTTGTTCCGCCACCACGCCTCCAAAGCACTACTACTGTTTGTGACACACCTCTCTCCTCCATCCCCTCCTCTTCTTCCTCTGTGGCCTCTTCCTGTGGTGACGCTTTCTCCGAACCAGCCGTGCTCCGTAGGCGTACGAGGGGCAACGCAGGAATTCAGGCCAGGAGATGCCATGCGGTGCTAGAGCTGGTGTGCTTGGGAGACAGGAGACACTGGGGAAGAGGTTTTGTCAGCTCTGCAGGGTCAGGCTGAGAGGTGGTTGACGCCACGCCAGCTGAAGCCTGGAATGGTGGTCAGCAACAATGGCACCAACCTCCTCTCTGCCCTGCGACAGGGAAAACTCACCCACGTGCCCTGTTTTGCGCATTTCCTTAATTTGGTGGTGCAGCGGTTCTTGGGCAGGTACCCGGGCTTGCAGGATGTCCTGAAGCAGGCCAGGAAAGTCTGTGTGCACTTCCGGAGGTCATATAAGACTCCACTCCAAGATTATGGCATCCCCACAACTGTGTAATGATATCCACCAGTCTTTCATTTCAAAAGTGGAGAAAATCCGTGCTCGATCCTCCTTAGCACCCCCCTGTGCAACACCAAAAGCCAAAACCACCCCGGAAAAACTACAGCATTTTCGCCTAGTGTCAGAGGAGGAAATCAGAGCTATCATCTCAAAACTGAAACCAACCAGTTATCCTGATGACCCCTGCCCTGCCTGGTTCATTCAGAAGCATGTAGACACTCTGGTTACCGACATCTGCAGAGTAATCAATTTGTCCCTCCGTCTGGGTATAGTGCCTTCTAGATTCAAGAGAGCAATCATACTCCCATTATTGAAAAAAGCGTGCCTGGACCCCACGATACTTACCAACTACCGCCCCATTTCTCTACTGCCCTTTCTATCTAAGGTCCTGGATCAGGTTGTGTTTATCCAGCTGCAGGAGCGGTTTGAGTCACACGGTCTGTTCCATGATTGTCAGTCGGGATTTCGACCCGGTCGCGGTACGGAGATGTCTGCCCTAGATATGAGGGAACGTCTGCTGGGTGTCCGCGACGCGGGGGGGTCCGCAGCCTTGGTGCTGCTGGACCTCTCTGCGGCGTTTGACACCATTGACCATTCTATCCTTCTCTTTAGAATGCAATCCTTATTTGGCTGTGAGGATGCAGTGTTAAATTGGATTAGATCCTTTTTGTCAGAAAGAACGCACTCCTTAAAAATGGCGTCGTACCGCTCAAACACCCTGTCATTGACCTGCGGGGTACCTCAGGGCTCTGCCCTCTCTCCCCTATTCTTTAACTGCTATATGCGCCCACTTGCCGATCTCATTACCAGCTATGGTCTAGGCTGCCAGATCTATGCGGATGACACACAGATCTTGGCAGACCTTGCAAGTGGACCTAATATGCCTGAACAGCTGAATAAGGGACTATCTAACATCCAACAATGGATGGACACAAACAGGCTAGGCCTTAACGCCGACAAAACGGAGCTATTGCTGATCGGCCCACAGGCCAACTCTACCTTTTTACCTGCCTGGCCATCCTCGTTTGGCTCTGCCCCAATTCCAGCTAAGCAGGTTAAAAATCTGGGTATAATTTTTGATGCTGAACTAAGTTTCATACCTCACGCAAAATATTGCATAAAATCCGCCAACTACCATCTGCAATTATTACGGAAAATTAAGAATCTTTTCACTCAGCACAACCGTATGATCTTAGTTGGACTTATCCACTCTAGGTTGGATTATTCTAACATTTTCTTCCTAGGGCTTCCACAGAAGTGGATAAAACGATTGCAGATTACACAGAACCATGCTGCAAGATTAGTTACAAACTGCCCAAGGTGGAATCACATCTCCCCGGTACTAAAGAACTTACACTGGCTCCCGATAGTAAAACGGGTTGAGTTCAAGGCACTCTGTTTGGTGTTTCGGGCCTATTGGCAACTAGGTCCGATGTATTTATCAAATATGACAGAACATTACTGTCCACCCAGAGAGCTTCGTTCGACTGACGCTCTGTTAGCAATTATTAAATCTAGCCAATTAGCTTCGAAAGGTGGCCGCCGGCTCCAAACACTGGGGAATTTTCTGTGGAACCAGCTCCCTCATCAGCTCCGAGCATCCACCTCCTTGATGGCCTTCCGTAAGGGCTTGAAGACACTTTTGTTTTCACAAGCCTATAGATAGAGACCTGCCCTTCCAAGCCCTTTTTTTTTAATTTTATTTATTTTATTTTTTATTTTTTATTTTTTTTAGCTTGTTGGTAAGCGCTTAGACGCGAGTATCACAACTTGCATTTGGCGCTCTATAAGTATTTAATCCAATCCAATCCAATCCAATCCAATAATGCCACTGCTCGGCTGACTGACCTACAAAGGGAATACAAACTGCCCAAGAACCGCCTAATTTGTGACATGCTCACCAGATGGAACTCAACGTTGGCCATGCTGCAGCGGCTGCACACGCAGCAACGGGCCATCAATGAGTACCTGTGCCAATATGGCAGCAGAACTGGGTCAGGGCAGCTAGGTTTTTTTTCACCAGGCCAGTGGGCCTTGATCAGGGATGCATGCACTGTCCTGTCACCATTTGAGGAGGCCACGAGGATGGTGAGCAGTGACAGTGCATACATCAGTGAGACTGTCCCTCTTATTCACATGTTGGAGCACACGCTACGTGGAATAATGGACAGGGCCCTTGAGGCAGAACAGAGGGAGGAAGAGGAGGACTTCCTTACCTCTCAAGGCCCCCTTTACCCAGACAGTGGTCCTGCTTGCCCACCTAGCACACAGGAAGAGATGAGGAGGAGGAGGAGGAGGAGGATTGTATCAGCAGCATGGAGGTGGAGCCTAGCACTCAGCAGCAGCAGTCTTCAAGGGATCATTTACAGTCGCAAGGAGCACGTGGAGTTTTACGTGGCTGGGATGAGGTGCCTGTGGATCCTGTCGTCCTCAGTGACCCAGAGGACTGTGGCCCGAATGCCTCAGCAAACCTACACTGCATGGCCTCCCTGATTCTGCAAAGCCTGCATAAGGATCCTCGTGTACGTGCTATTAAGGAGAGGGATCATTACTGGCTGGCGACTCTCCTTGATCCACGTTACAAGAGTAAGGTTGCGGACCTTATGTTGCCATCGCAGAGGGAGCAGAAGATGAAACTTCTGCGGGAGGCCTTGCAGAAGGGTCTGTGCAATGCGTTCCCAGAACCAGGGGGAATACCAAAACCTGGCTCTGGACAACATCTTGCTGAGGCTTCGGTGAGTCACAGGAGGGGCGGTGGAGAAGGTGGTCGTCTGACCGATGCGTTCAGGCAGTTTTTTAGTCCGCAGCCCCAAGGTCTGACCGGTTCCAGAAACCATCGCCAGCGTCTGCTTTACATGGTCCGGGAATACCTAGGGGCAAGATCCGACTTGGACACCTTCCCCACCGAAAATCCTCTGGCTTACTGGGTCTTGAGGATGGATCACTGGCCAGAGCTTGCCCAGTACGCAATTGAGCTACTGGCTTGCTCTGCATCCAGTGTTCTTTCAGAACGGACATTCAGTGCTGCTGGAGGCTTTGTCACTGATCACAGGGTGCGCCTCTCCACCAGCTCTGTTGATCGACTGACCTTCATCAAAATGAATCAGGCTTGGATCAACACCAGCTACCAAGCACCTGATGCTGATATTAATGAATAATATATTTTTTGTTGAAATGTCGGATCCCTTTTAGACTGCTGATGCTGAGTGACTGTCCTCTTATGCTGCTGATGGAATATCCTTCTCCTCCTCACTTTTCTTGCTGATAGCTAGTAAGAAATGTTGTGTTTCTGGGCTCCGCCACCAGTGCCTAAGGCACAATTTTTCAGTCCCTGTTTAACAGGGGCGCCTAATAACAATTTTTGTTGCAATACTTTGCACGTGGCTCCTTGTTGCGCTCCAATTGGAGTTATTGGGAGGGGTTGCAAGTGTTGTGTTGTGCCCAAGGCACAATTTTTCTGCCCTATTTAACAGGGGCACCTAATAACAATTTTTGATGCAATAATTTGTATGTGGCTCCTTGTTGCGCTCCAATTGGAGTTATTGGGAGGGGTTGCAAGTGTTCTGTTGTGCCCAAGGCACAATTTTCCAGCCCCCTTTTAACAGGGGCGCCTAATAACAATTTTTGATGCAATAATTTGCACGTGGCTCCTTGTTGCGCTCCAATTGGAGTTATTGGGAGGGGTTGCAAGTGTTGTGTTGTGCCCAAGGCACAATTTTTCAGCCCCTGTTTAACAGGGGCGCCTAATAACAATTTTTGATGCAATAATTTGCACGTGGCTCCTTGTTGCGCTCCAATTGGAGTTATTGGGAGGGGTTGCAAGTGTTGTGTTGTGCCCAAGGCACAATTTTTTTGCCCCTGTTTAACAGGGGCGCCTAATAACAATTTTTGATGCAATAATTTGTACGTGGCTCCTTATTGCGCTCCAATTGGAGTTATTGGGAGGGGTTGCAAGTGTTGTGTTGTGCCCAAGGCACATTTTTCAGCCCCTGTTTAACAGGGGAGCCTAATAACAATTTTTGATGCAATAATTTGAACGTGGCTCCTTGTTGCGCTCCAATTGGAGTTATTGGGAGGGGTTGCAAGTGTTGTGTTGTGCCCAAGGCACAATTTTTCAGCCCCTGTTTAACAGGGGCGCCTAATAACAATTTTTGATGCAATAATTTTCACATGGCTCCTTGTTGCGCTCCAATTGGAGTTATTGGGAGGGGTTGCAAGTGTCGTGTTGTGCCCAAGGCACAATTTTTCTGCCCCTGTTTAACAGGGGCGCCTAATAACAATTTTTGATGCAATAATTTGTACGTGGCTCCTTGTTGCGCTCCAATTATAGTTATTGGGAGGGGTTGCAAGTGTTGTGTTGTGCCCAAGGCACAATTTTTCAGCCCCTGTTTAACAGGGGCGCCTAATAACAATTTTTGATGCAATAATTTGCACGTGGCTCCTTGTTGCGCTCCAATTGGAGTTATTGGGAGGGGTTGCAAGTGTTGTGTTGTGCCCAAGGCACAATTTTTCTGCCCCTGTTTAACAGGGGCGCCTAATAACAATTTTTGATGCAATACTTTGCACGTGGCTCCTTGTTGCGCTCCAATTACAGTATGTTTGAGGGGTGCCCTTTTTTCTAAAAATTTTCTTTCACACAACAATAATGGCCCCCCACCACCGCTAAAATATTCGACGTAATGTTGCCACACAGAACTTACACACATTAATAACTTTTTTTTTTTGGTCCTTTCATGTTGTGCAGGGACATTTCTAAACACGTGCCACTACTATAGACACCCAGCAGGTGTGATATTTAAAGGAATTTTTATTTATTTTTTCACTTTAAGCATCAATAAAATGGCTGCTCCGCAAAAAACGGCCGTTTAAAAAAAAAAAAATTCCATTGATACATGGTCCCTGGGGCAAGACCCAGGTTCTGAACGACGTTTTCCAACATTTAATTGAATTTTGGTCTTTAAAATGACCGTTTTTGAATTCAAACGTTCGGGTCCCATAGACTTCAATGGGGTTTGAAATGTTTGCGCGAACCTGCGGTCTGTTCGACCGTTCTGGTGCGAACCGAACCCGGGGGTGTTCGGCTCATCCCTAATGACAACCTCTCCAATGGCTTGTTAATTTATTAATACCTGTGAATGTTAAACCCTTTGGGTCCCTTTTATGGCATGTTCTAAAGTGAGCTGAGAGACTGTGGTTTTTGAAACCCTTTTTGATGTTATAGAAACGTTCCCTAAGTTTGTCTATGAGTCTCCTGGTGGTCTTGCCCACATACTGTGTATTGCAAGGACATTCCAGGAGATAGACAATATCGGTGGTCTAGATGGTGAACATGTGGCATCCTACTTATATAGAATACACAGGCACATTTAAAAAAAGTTTTGCAAAATTTCTTGACAAATGACACATTTTGAAAAACTCATTTATAATGCATGACTTTTACGCTTTGATTATTTTTATTTATTTCTACTACCTACATACAATAAAGAATAATCTTAGATAGAAATGTATGTATTATTTTTTCTGATCATTGAATCTTATTGTAAGCAGAGAGTTCATCCAGCAAACCTGAAGTGTCAGAATTTCACAGTAATGAAGCTGTGAGCAGCATTTGACAGCTTAATGAAAAGACATCCAAAAGATGAACGGCTGGAGAAGTCCATGGGTATTAAATCTAGCGTGACAACTAATTCTCGATTGCCACAACAGTAAGTCAGGCAGAGGAAGGTTCAAAGGATTTTTGTTACCCTTAGCTTTACTAAAGGCTAACACTGAACTTAAAGTTGGTGTCATTACCACTGCATGAGTAGATACCTGAAAAGGTCGCTTGACATTTGAATCCTTTTTTCTAGGTAATAATGAAAAGAAAATCCAAGATTTTATTAAATAGAAAACCTGAGGTTCTAACCACTAACACATGCAGTTTCACCCGAGCCACAAAGTCACACAGAAAACCTTGATCTGGCATTTTTTTTTGGTATACTAGATTTTTTCATTTATAACCCTTTAATGATCAGAGGCTATTGAAACCCAGTTACACAGACCAAATTTAGTAACATCAGTCTTCGTTGGTTTACTATATAATTTATCTATATCTTTTAAAGCAGAGGTCCGCCTAAAAAAAAATTCTGCAGCTGCTGACTTTTAATAAATGGACACTTACCTGTCCAGGGTGCCCGCAATGTCGGCTGCCCCCGCTGCCATCCTCGGTGAGGGAATCAGGAAGTGGAGCATTGCGGCTTCACTTCCCGGTTCCCTACTGCGCATGTGCGAGTCACGCTGCTCGTCCTAACTGGTCCCAGCTGTCTTCTGGGATCTGTATGTTTCCCAGAAGACAGCGGGGGATGGGGGACGGGAAGGGACGTGACTCCTGAGGGAGTCTATGCCCGGAAGTGGGTGCAAATACCTGTATTATACAGGTATCTGCATCCCCTCCCCACTGAAAGGTGCCAAATGTGTCACCGGAGGGGGGGGAGGGTCCCGAAAAGCGGAGGTTTCGTTTTTGTGTCGACCTCCGCTTTAATATAGTTTCTGTATAGACAAATTGGAGAAATGTTTTAAAAATGCAATTTATACCTACATTTTATGTTTTGCTGTCTTGATTTAACCACTCCAGCCCCAAGCTTAGTTTTGACATTTGGTGTTTACAAGTTAAAATAATTTTTTTGCTAGAAAATTACTTAGAACCCCCCTAAACATTATATATTTTTTCTCCAACACCCTAGAGAATAAAATGGAGGTCGTTGCAATACTTTTTGTCACACCGTATTTGCGCAGAGGTCTTACAAGTGCCCTTTTTTATAAAAAAATAAGACAACAGTAAAGTTAGCCCATTGTTTTATAGTGCTAAATATAATGTTACACCAAGTAATATGATACCCAACATGTCACGCTTCAAAATTTTACCCACTCAAAGAATGGCGACAAACTTTTACCCTTAAAAATCTCCAGAATTCTACAGGTTGCATGTTTTGAGTTACAGAGGAGGTCTAGGGTTTGAATTTTTGCTCTTGTTCTAATGATCGTGGAGCTACCTCTCATGTGTGGTTTGAAGACCATTTTCATATGCGGGCGCTGCTTACGTATGTGTTTGCTTCTGAACACAAGCTCGGCGGGACGGGTGAGTTATTTATTTTATCTTTTATTTTTTGTTTTTACACTGTTCTTTAAAAAAAAACATTGTGTCACTTTAATTCCAATTACAAGGAATGTAAACATCCCCTGTAATAAAAAAAAGCATGAATGGACCTCTTAAATATGAGATCTGGGATATTAACACTAAGATGCAAAAAAAAGTTGTTTGGGGGAAAAAGGTACACACGAGGCAATCTATCTGTTCAAATCGGTCGGACCGACCGATTTGAACAGATCTGTCTGTTTGGATTTTGGTTTGCTCGCGTGTACACACGAGCAAACCAAAATCCCCGCCAGCAGACAGCGCGCTGACGTGTCGGTGACGTGGCCGCCACGTCACCGCACCAGGAAGTAAAACACTTCCGCGCATGCGTCGAAACCATTCGGCGCGTGTGCGAGAAGACATGTCTGCTGGTTAGCGTACTAACCAGCAGACATGTCGGGCGGACGGGTTCCCAGCCGACAGATTGGTAAGCATGCTTTCCAATCTGTCGGGTGGCCAAATCCGTCGGCTCGCCCGTACACACGATCGAATCTGTCTGCTGAAACGGTCTAGCAGACCGTTTCCAGCAGACAGATTTGATCGTGTGTACGAGGCCTTAGAGTTATGGGAGGAAGTGATGTTTTGACGTCGCTTCCATCCTGCAATGAAATGGAGACAGCTGGGAGCCATCTTCCCCTCACTCATCTCCTTACCTAACAGGAAGAAGGACGCAATCGCCTCTGCCGCTGCCAGTGGCTCCAGTAAGCAGAAGAGGGCACCAGAGCGCGGAGGGAGGGGGGCCCTCTCCCACCGCCGATAAAAGTGATCTTGCAGTGAATCAGCCGCAAGACCACTTTTATCTGAAAGCGGACCGCCCGCTGAAGAAAAGGATACCAGGGTTATGGTAGCTAGCTGCTGCAATAACAATGATATCCCTATTCAATGTACCAATATATAACGACGGCGAGCGGTCAGTAAGTGGTTATGTTTAACAGTGTGCTTTCTTCCGTGCAAGGCACTGTGACAGTTGAGCCAGTAGCATGGGCGTCCGCTCCATAGGGCAAGGGGGGTCGTTTGCCCCCCCCCCCTGAAATTGCCAGGGAGAGCCAGGAGCAGGGCCGAACTGGCCCTGGGGATGATTTAAGCGGTGACTGCAGCACTCTCCTCCCCTCTAGTTGTCCCTTATTAAGAGTGCCTGTCCCTCTTTTGGAATCAAATCCATTTGTCCCTCATTCCAAAAGGTTCCTCTTTTAGACCTGAAATAAATATACTGTCAATATAGTGTAGTGTTTCAGTCAAGGAAAAGAGGTGCTGTGTAATGTAAAGGGGTCCAGTGATGCAGGGTACTATGTAATGTAAAGGGGTCCAGTGATGCAGGGTACTATGTAATGTAAAGGGGTCCAGTGATGTAGGGTGCTGTGTAATGTAAAGGGGTCCAGTGATGCAAGGTGCTGTGTAATGTAAAGGGGTCCAGAGCCCGGGGGGTGCTGTGTAATGTAAAGGGGTCCAGTGATGCAGGGTGCTGTGTAATGTAAAGGGGTCCAGAGGTGCAGTTGTGAAGAGGGGTTACACAGTAGTGACAAAGATATATTGAAAGATGCAGGGGACACAGTGGGGTGTTTTTACATTTTAACATGGGGGGGGGCGCTTTTAGCCCCCTGCTAGCGGTCGAAGAAAAGGGTAAAATGCGACTGTGTATCGCCGCTGCCGAAGCGCCCCCCTCCCCCCTCTGAAAAAATTTCAGCGGATGCCCATGGCCAGTAGGTTTATTTTGTAATGAAATTTATATGATCATGCGATTTACTGTCATAGTCAGGAATGGTTCTTGATCTGTAGTTTGAGAGTACTGTCAGTGAAAGAGCAATTTTGGACCTAGGAACCTTCACTATTGCTGGCCCGTATTTTCATGATGGAACATAGCTGAATGGGGAATTGTTTTGAGGAACATTAATCTACAAATTTCAGCCCCCTCAGCCTTTAGGGACCCCGGTTTCAACCAGGAGAAGAGAAACACCAGCCTTGATCAGGCAGGGGAAGGGTGGTTGGCACACACCAAATGATTCCTCTCTGAGGAGAGCATGGGATAGGTGGTCCCTGCCCTAGAAAACTCCTCCAAGCAGCAGCCATTGGGCAGGGCCTAGGGTTATATATATATATATCTGCTCAGGGGCTGCTCACAGGCAGGGGACTAGGCTCCCTTGTTGACCTGATGAGCTTCAGCATGGCACAGGAGGGCTTTATGTAACTTAGTGTTAGGACCACAGAATTATGGGGTGCCTTGGCACGGCTCTGTGGCTCACGCATGCGTTTGCAAATGCGTGCGGACAAAACCCCTGTTTTTAACGCACACTGTAAGGCCTCGTACACACGATCGAATTTGTCCGCTGAAAACGGTCCGATGGACCGTTTCAGCAGACATCTCCGATCGTGTGTATGGGCTAGCGGACAGATTTGTCCACCCAACAGATTTCAAAGCATGCTTTGAAATCTATCCGGTGGGAATCTGTCCGCCCGACATGTCTGCTGGTTAGTACACTTACCAGCAGACATGTCGTCCCGCTCCGCCGCCGCACCGCCGCCGAATGGATTCGGCGCATGCGCGGAAGTGTTTTACTTCCTGGTGCGGTGACGTGGCGGCGTCAACGTCACCGCCACGTCACCGACACGTCAGCGCGCTCTCTGCTGGCGGGGATTTTGGTTTGCACGTGTGTACACGCGAGCAAACCAAAATCCCAGCAGACAGATTTGTTCAAATCTGTCGGACGGACAGATTTGAACAAATCTGTCCGCTCGTGTGTATGGGGCCTTAGACAGGTTAATTGGTTGTTCTGCTAGCTGGTCGGTAAGTAGGCTTGGTTATTCCCTGGGCATTCCCCAGGTTCTTGTTGTTATCTGTTTTAGCCTTCCATTGCTACTTACTGTGATTGCCAGCCATAGATAGGGGCGGTGGATACGTTTTGTTTCACCTGTGGTGTTTATTTTGGTCCAGCAGTGCACCAACACCTTTGCAGCCATTGTGCTATATGCTGGGTGCTTGGTGTGCTCCTGTACCTTTTAGGAGGGGTGGCTCCCCTTCAGTCCACCTGCCCCTATCTATCCATTAAAATGCATGTGCCTCCATTGTGAGGACACTCACTGTTAGTGTTAGGACCACAGAATTATGGGGTGCCTTGGCGCGGCTCTGTGGCTCACGCATGCGTTTGCAAATGCGTGCGGACAAAACCCCTGTTTTAAACGCACACTGTTAGACAGGTTAATTGGTTGTTCTGCTAGCTGATCGGTAAGTAGGCTTGGTTATTCCCTGGGCATTCCCCAGGTTCTTGTTGTTATGGGCTTTATGTAACCCCTGGTTTCCCTGTAGCTGATCTTTTCCCCATTACTGATCAGCCATGCAGTGCTTTTTTGTACTGTACCTCTATTTGGGGGCAGTCATTTTGGTAGAGGAGCAATGCTTTGCTTCCTCTTATCAGAGCTTCTCTTGTGATGAATGGTAATCTAACTAATGATATTGGTGTGTAGACATGTGCACAGAAATTTTTTTTTTTCTTTTTTTGTTCTGTTTCGTGTCGTTCCTTTTTTTAGTTTTCGTTCGTTTTTCGTAAGACGCCCGTTTTCCTGTTTGTTCCCGTTCGTTTTTCGTATGACGCGATTTTTTCGTATTCCGATCGTTTTGTATTTTCGTTACTGTTTTATTTTCGTACATGCGGGATAGTTCGTTATTCTGTTTAATTCATGTTCGTTACTTGTTAGACAATAATTTTCGTGAATTTTCGTCAATGATTTGCAGTATCTTGAAACCCTTTTCTTTTGCTATTTTCAGTCGTATGTTCATATGACATCTATAACAAAAGATTTGCATTCTGTATTTTAAATTCCTTTTTTCTGTTCGTATTTAGGATTCAAAATACAGCATGCAAATCTTTTGTTATAGATGTCATATGAACATAGGACTGAAAACAAACAGAAAAAGGATTGAAACAAAATACAGCATGCAAATCTTTTGTTATAGATGTCATATGAACAATGAACATAGGACTGAAAACAAACAGAAAAAGGATTGAAACAAAATACAGAATGCAAATCTGTTGTTATAGATGTCATATGAACAATGAACAAAGGACTGAAAACAAACAGAAAAAGGATTGAAACAAAATACAGAATGCAAATCTTTTGTTATAGGTGTCATATGAACAATGAACATAGGACTGAAAACAAACAGAAAAAGGATTGAAATAAAATACAGCATGCAAATCTTTTGTTATAGATGTCATATGAACAATGAACATAGGACTGAAAAAAACAGAAAAAGGATTAAAAAAAAATACAGAATGTGAATCTTTTGTTATAGATGTAATTTTTGTTCTTTTGCTGTTTTCGTTTTGTCGGTTTTTTTCGTCGGATCATTCGTTCGTATTTGCGGTTGTTCATTATGCGGCTCATTCGTAATCTCGTAGTTTTCGTATTTTGGTGCTTTAATTTTTTCGTATGTACACATTATCCTGCGGGTACGAAAATGAACATTTTCGTACGAAAATAACATTCGTACGAACGGGAATGCACATATCTATTGGTGTGACAGGATGGATAATCAGCTGAAAGGTCAGACATAAGAGTAACTGTAACTTGCAGTTTATTAGTTTACTAAACAAGTGTTAGAATCAGTAATGCAAAACTGAGGTTTAGGGTGGCAAAGAGCACGTATAGACTGCAGAATAATAAAAGCTATACAAACATTGGAAAGCTGCACAAAAATTGACTCTTCACAGCAATGTTTCTGTGAATCAATAAGAGCAACATGTGGCAGCAAAGCATAGTCTCTGTAGGACTCTAAATTACAGAGAGCTAGGCTGAGCGTTTCTATTTCAGTAAAACAGTAGATAACACAACTACTTGTAATTATCCTTAGAGACAGTGGGGCTGATTTACTAATGAATCTGCGCTGCGCCGGTACATGCCTTAATTAGTGCGCTGGATGAATCCCTAATTAGGCGCATGAACCGGCGGCAGCAGCAGCGCGATGTGATTGATAACTAAAGCCGCCGCCGAACTCCCTGTATAAGTCTATGGGGGAAATCTTAATAGTGAATTTTAAAGGCTAATCTGCAAGTTTTGTCCTAAAAAGTGTTTGGGGGCCTCAGTCCTGCCCCAGGGGACATGTACCAATGCTTTTTTTATTTTTTAAAACGGCCGTTTTTTCGGGAGCAGTGATTTTAATAATGCTAAAAGTGCAATAATAAAAGTGTAATTTTCCTTTAAATTTCGTACTATGGGGGTCTCTAATGTCAGCATGTGAAAAAGCGCATGTTTCCCGTGGTTAGAACTGTCTCTGCACAAAATGTCATTTTTCAAAGGAAAAAAGCCATTTAAAACTGACTCGCGGCTATAATGAATTGTCGGCTCCCGGCAATTGCAGGAGAATTCATTCATTAAAAAAAGGAAAAAAAAAAGCGTGGGGGTCCCCCCAAATTCAATAACCAGACCCTTTAGGTCTGGTATGGATATTAAGGGGAACCCCGCCGTCAATTTAAAAAAAAAAATGACGTGGGGTTCCCCCCAAATATCCATAACCAGACCCTTCGGGTCTGGTGTGGAATTTAAGGGGAACTCCACTCCAAATTAAAAAAAAAATGGCGTGGAGTCCCCCCTAAAATCCACACCAGACCCCTTATCCGAGCACGTTGACCTGGCCGGCCCGCAGAAAAGAGGGGGGGACAGAGCGCGGCCCCCCCCCTCTCCTGAACCGCACCAGGCCACATGCCCTCAACATTGGGAGGGTGTTTTGGGGTGCCCCCCAAAACACCTTGTCCCCATGTTGATGAGGACAAGGGTCTCTTCCCCACAACCCTTGCCCGGTGGTTGTGGGGGTCTGCGGGCAGGAGGCTTATCGAAATCTGGAAGACCCCTTTAACAAAGGGGCCCCCCAGATCCCGGCCCCCCCCCTGTGTGAAAAGGTAATGGGGTACCTTGTACCTCTACCATTTCACGAGAAAAAAAATGTAAAGGGTTAAAAAAGACAAGAGCCGGTTTTTGACAAGTCCTTTATTATCTTCTTTCTTCTTTTCTTCGGGTTTCTTCTTCCTCCTCCTTCTTCTTCCTCTGCTTCTGTCTTGGGTCTTCTATTCCCGCATCTTGCCCGGCGTGTTCTTCCATCTTCTTCCGCTGTCCTTCTCGTCCGCATCTTCTTCTCCTTCTTCTTCTTCGCCGGAGGCGCCGCTTCCAATTGAAATCCCCGCTGTCTGCCGGACCACGCCCCCCCCCTCTGACGCCACGGGCAAGCTCTTAGGAGTGTGCTGCAAGTGCGTCCGAGGGGGGCGTGGTCACATGTCAGAGGGCGGGCAATTCAATTTGAAGCTCGTGCGCGGCTTTTTCTTTGCCAGAGTCGCCGCTTCCAATTGAATTGCCCGCTTTCTGGAACATGTGACCACGCCCCCCTCTGACGCACTGGCACCACACGGGGACTTTCCTAAGAGCTTGCCCGTGGCGTCAGAGGGGGGGGCGTGGTCCGGCAGACAGCGGGGATTTCAATTGGAAGCGGCCGCTCCGGCGAAGAAGAAGAAGAAGGAGAAGATGCGGACGAGAAGGACAGCGGAAGAAGATGGAAGAACACGCCGGGCAAGATGCGGGAATAGAAGACCCAAGACAGAAGCAGAGGAAGAAGAAGGAGGAGGAAGAAGAAACCTGAAGGAAAGAAGAAAGAAGATAATAAAGGACTTGTCAAAAACCGGCTCTTGTCTTTTTTAACCCTTTACATTTTTTTTCTCGTGAAATGGTAGAGGTACAAGGTACCCCATTACCATTTCACACAGGGGGGGGGCCGGGATCTGGGGGCCCCTTTGTTAAAGGGTCTTCCAGATTTCGATAAGCCTCCTGCCCGCAGACCCCCACAACCACCGGGCAAGGGTTGTGGGGAAGAGACCCTTGTCCTCATCAACATGGGGACAAGGTGTTTTGGGGGCACCCCAAAACACCCTCCCAATGTTGAGGGCATGTGGCCTGGTGCGGTTCAGGAGAGGGGGGGGGCGCGCTCTGTCCCCCCCTCTTTTCTGCGGCCGGCCAGGTCAACGTGCTCGGATAAGGGGTCTGGTGTGGATTTTAGGGGGGACTCCACGCCATTTATTTTTTACATTTGGGGTGGAGTTCCCCTTAAATTCCACACCAGACCCGAAGGGTCTGGTTATGGATATTTGGGGGGAACCCCACGTCATTTTTTTAATAAATTGACGGCGGGGTTCCCCTTAATATCCATACCAGACCTAAAGGGTCTGGTTATTGAATTTGGGGGGACCCCCACGCTTTTTTTTTTGGTGTTTTTAATGAATGAATTCTCCTGCAAATTCCAAGAGCTGACAATTCATTATAGCCGCGAGTCAGTTTTAAATGGCTTTTTTCCTTCAGAATGTCATTTTTTCACATGCTGACATTACACCCAGGGCCGCCATCAGGGGGGTACAGGCAGTACACCTGCAGGGCCGCCATTAGGGGGTACAGGCATTACACCGCCCGGGGTCCCCAGGGGCCCCCAGGGGCCCGGATGGGAACCACCCTAAAACAAAAAAAACAATTTTTTTTTTTTTTTTTTGTTTAAGGGCTCCGAAGGTCCCCAGGGGCCCGGAGGCCACTAAGGGCCCCAGATGGCAAGCCCTTTTTTTTAAATAAAATATATATATTTAAAAAAAAAAATATATATTTTTTTAATATATTTGTTTTTTTTTTTTTTTTAAGGAAAGGGCCCAGAGGTCCCAGGGCCCTGGAAGGCTACCCCCTTGTTTTTTTACTTTTTTTCGATAAATGTTATATTTAAAAAATATATATATATGTATTTTCTCTCTTTTGTATTTTTATTTGATAAAGAGCACAGAGGTCCCCAGGGCCCCGGATGGCTACCCCCCTTTTTTATATATATTTTTCTTTATTTCTTATTTCTGTCAAAATTTTTGTAAAGGGCCCCTCCGCTCCTCAATTTGTGGCACCACCCCCCCCCCCCCCGCCCCTTCTCAATTTCATGCGGCAGCACCCCCCCCCGGTTCTCTGCTCCAGGGGGCCCATGCCTGAAGCTGTGTAAGGGGCCCCAAAATTCATGATGGCGGCCCTGTACACCTGTAAGGGGCCCGGGGGTCCGGAGGTGCCCAGATGCCTGGAGGCCCCCCAGCGCCCCAGATGGTAACCCCCCTCTTTTTTTTTTTGTATATATATTTGTTAGTTGGTTTTTGTAGGATTTTTTATTAAAGGGCCAATTTTTGGAATTTAAATTTTTTTGCAGTCTGGAGGTCCCCAGGGCCCCGGGTGGCAACCCCCCAAATTTGTTGTTATTAAAGGGCCAATGTTTTGGTTTAGGGGTCTGGAGGTCCCCAGTGGCCTGGTCCCCAGTGGCCCGGAGATCCCAGGGCTCCAGATGACAAACCCCCCACCTTTACAAAAAAAAAAAAAAAAAAAACATATGATATATTTTTTGGTTATTTTTTAAACATATATATATATAATATAATTTTGAAAGCTCCCAGAGGGCCCCAGATGACAACCTTTTTGCTTCTAAAAATGTTATAAACATTTTCCCCAGGTTTGTTACTTTTTACTTTAATTTCTTTTTAAAGTGTATTTTGTGCGTGAAGTCGAGAGAGAGGAGCTGGACTTGCAATCGCCATCCTTCTCCATGGCCCCGGTGGCAATGGTGGGTGTGAGGGGGCCTCCCACTCACCCCACCTGCTACACTTGGGAGCCCGATGACAGAGGGACTCCCCCCTATGAAGGAGTGTAGCCCACCCAGCCAGCCCTGTAGGTCCTTCGCCTCCCTTTATTTTAGGAGACCTCATGGCCAAGTGTGGCAAGTGTGGTGTTTTTTGGGGGGGGCATACTAACACAGACAGGCGTACCTTGCATAGCACACCCCGGGAGCCGGGCTGACACCACCAAACTCAATTCACATGTAGCCGAGACCGGGATCCGAACCCTTGGCTGCAGAGGTGAACGGCTTGTCAGCGCAGTGCCATTCACGTTGAGCCACCACAGCTCCCACCCAATGTGATTTTTTTTTTAGATTTTTGGTAGTTATTTTTATTAAAGGGCCCAGAGCTCCCAAGGCAACCCCTTTTTTATTATTTTATATATGTAGATATTTGTAATTTATTTTTCATTAAAGAGCCCAAAGTTTCTTTTATTAAAGGGCCCAGTGGTCCCCAGGGCCCCCGGATGGCTACCACCCTTTTTAATATATATTTTTTCTATATGTATTTTTTAGTAAAGGAACCCCCCGCTTATCAAATTGCGGCAGCCCCCCCCCCCCTCTTAATATCAGGCGGCACCCCCCCCCCCCTATTCTCTGCTCCAGGGGGCCCATGCCTGAAGCTGTGTAAGGGGCCCCATAATTCCTGATGGCGCCCTAATTGCCTCCCCCCCCCCCATGGTACGAAATTTCAAGGAATTTTTCACTTTTATTGTGGCACTTTAACCACTTCCATACCGCGCCTATTCTGGCACTTCTCTCCTTCATGTAACAATTATATTTTCTTCCTTGAAACTTACTCAGGACCCCCAACATTATATATATTTTATTAACAAACACCCTAGGGAATAAAGTGGCGGCCATTTTTTCGGACACATTTCCAACAGTATTTGTGCCAAAAATTTAAAACTTTTTTTTTTTTTTTTTGGCTTTCCAAAAAAAAAACCTGTTTCATGAATGACAAAATAAGAAAGCAGTAAAGCTAGGCCAATTTTTAGGATAAGGTAAAAGATGATGTTACAACCGAGTAATAGATACCTAACTGTCACGCTTTCATATTGCGCACACTCATGGAATGGCGCTAAACTTCGTTATTAAAAATCTCCATAGGCAACGCTTGACTTTTTTTCTCAGGTTACCACTTTTGAGTTACAGAGGAGGTCTAGTGCTAACATTATTGCTCTCGGCTCTAACGCACGGCTATGATACCTCACATGTGGGGTTTGAAGGATGTTTACATAGTGTGTGGGACTGGCATGCGTGTTCGCTTCTGAGTGCGAGCTACTAGGGACAGGAGCATTTAAATTCCTTTGTTATTTTATTTTTTTACTTAATATTTTATTTTTGCACTTGTTTGTCCCTTTGTTTGTATTATTTTTCACTTTTCTTCCTATTACAAGGAATGTAAACATCCCTTGTAATAGGACTAGTGTGTGACAGGTCCTCTTTATTAGAGAAAGGCGGGGTCAATTAGACCCCACAATCTGTCCTCCCAGGCTGGAAATCATGGAATTGGTAAAAAAAAAAACATCTCATGCTTTCAGCTGCAATCATGTTCGTTCAGCACAGTAGCGTAGTGTGTAGCATGTTCACCTAGCCCCAAAAGGGTTGCTGGTTCGAAGCCCACCCGGACACTATCTGCCTGGAGTTTGCATGTTCTCCCTTCCGTGGCCTCCCACAATCTAAAAACATGCTGTAAATTGGATCCTGTCTAAATAAGCCCTAATATGCAGTAGGATATTTAGGTTTTGTGCGTCCCTAGGCCTGACCAATTTTTGGCACCCCCCTAATAGAAAAATGACCCACCCTTCCTGTCAAGGCCACACACCCCTGTTTTTTATGACCCACCCAGGATTTTCAGGGGAACACAAACAACAAGTTCTGTGGGGGGGGGACTTGGGGGCCCTTAATTTGCCTAGTTTTTCGATCACTTCCTGTTTGGCTATGGGGCAGGAAGTGAAGGCCAATCTCCCCAAACGGACAGGGATAATACAAAATAAACGGACAGAGCTCTAGAACCCCCCCCCCCCCACCTCTATCCAAAATGAAAAAATCCAAAAAAATAAAAGTGATGATTATTGTTCCATTTAAAAACCCAAATTTCAGATCATTTTATTGAGAGGCTTAAGAAAATATAACCATGCCAATAGGCCACGATCCAGCGTTGCTAATATGTATGAATGTGTGTTAGGGACCCCCACAAACACCACCCAATGTTAAATCAACTATTTTCATGTTTGTTTTGGGGATGCCTGCACCCCTGATAGGGTAAAGACACCTCACAAATGTTGTCACTTTCTACTTAATTCATTCACTTCCCTGCCACACAGCCAAACAGGAAGTGAGGGAAACACCTGAGTAATGTTTTGTTGGGGACACACAGATCAATATATATAGTTTCCCCATTTTGGAAATGGCATTTTGCTGTGTACAACCCCATATTAGTAGGAATCTTGGACTTTGGGGTCCATTTACTAAAGGCAAATCCACTTTGCACTACAACAGTGGACTGGAAGCAAGGAAGAAAACTCTCAACTGTGGCGGATTGGAAGTAAAAACCATCAGTGCTTCCCTTCTGATTTTCATTGCCTACGCTTCTACTGCAGAGCGGCTTTGCCTTTACTAAACACCAAAATAACTAAGCTATTGGGGGTGTACACTGCAGTGCAAGTGGCTTAATGGTGACACGTTAGATTGACCTGTGTCCCGAAGAAAAGACCATTGGTAGTTTTTAACCTCACTTCCTGTTCACCTGTGTGACAGGAAGTGAAGCCAATTTTAGGAAAAGGGACACAAAGCCCAGCCTAAAAAACACTAGCAGGGTTCTAACACTCAATTGGCTTCCCTCAAACAACCCACAATTAGAATAGGATTGTCTTGTGCTAGTTTCAAAGCACAGCGCTGTAAATCAGCACTTCAAGCCTGTCCACCAATACACCCCCCCCCCCCACCCCCCTCCAACAGGCCCTGTATGCAGCTTTTCCTACATCTTGCACATGTGCTTTAAAAAGTCAGTCTGGACATCATTCTAGGAAACAAAACTTACCGCTTTTTGCCTTCCTTTTTCTGTGACTAACATTTCATGCATACACACACCAGGAAAGAGCTTAGAGACAAATCACACTTGATGGTTTAGGGCCCAAACTAGTTCAGCTGCAGCGGTTGAAATCCATAAGCATGATAAATAAGCATCAACAAAACAAACTTCAAAATTTGAAAGTAATTTTATTGGTCCACAAAACAAGGAAAGCAAAACAAAAAATTACAAATAAACACACCAAAAATATATAAAAACACCTAAAACAAAAAGACCAACGTTTATTTCACAGTCATTGGAAAATAAATCATGCTTTTGAAATAACAGGATAGACCCACAGGATTAAAACATTAGTCATTAACATCTTGAGAACATTTAGCAAAATTATGTAGCAGAGAAAACATCAAAAAATAAAAAACTTTGCCAAAACATCTCTGTTTCACTCCCCCATTCCTTCCAGCAACAAATCTGCCCCCTGAGGGCAGCTGACTCGTGCAGTATCCACGTTTTATAACATGTGTGCTAATGAACCAATTGGAAACACATGAAGAAATGTCCAGCCTCTAGTTGTGTGCACTTGGAACTGCTTACACCTGTTAAGGATGTCCTTAAATTACTAAGCCAAAAAAAAAGCTTTCTGAGCATGCTCAGAAAGATGCAAGTCATTTTCAGGATGAAACTTCCACTTCTTTTTCTAACTGTTCGAGCATGCCCAGTTCACTCGAAATGCAGTACCAGAATCAAATCTGCAGGCGGATGAAAGCATTAGAGGTGTTAAATTTTTTTTTGGTCCCCATGGAAGTGATGCTTTACAAGCTGAACGGGAGGTCTTATAGAATATTTTTACGTAACAAACCTAAATAGTAATAATTTAAACGCCCCCTGTCCCTAGTAGCTCGCAGTCAGAAGCGAACAAGCAGCATTTTTATTGTTTCCGGTTACCAGTTTTAGATTTACAGATGAGGTCTAGTGCTATAAATATTCCTCTTGCTGTTTACGCACGCTATGATACCTCACATGTGTGGTTTGAAGAATGTTTCCATATATGGGGGCGGGCCTTAAATGTGTAAGCCCCGCCCACATATTGAACCCCCGTTCAAACCCACATGTGAGTATCATAGCGTACGTTAGAGCGAGAGCAATACTTTTAGCACTAGACCTCCTCTGTAAATCTAAACTGGTAACCTGAAACACATAAAAAAGCGTTGCCTATGGGTTTTTTCAAGTACTGAAGTTTGGCCCATTCCATGAGTGTGTGCAATATTAAAGTGTAACATGTTGGGTATCTATTTACTCGGTGTAACATCATCTTTCACATTATGGCCATAAATTGGGCTAACTTTAGTTGTATTCTTAATTTGTAACCACTTGAGCCCCAGAGCATATTACTGGTCACTGAACGGGGCCATTTTTGCATTTCAACACTGCGTCCATTTTGACTGACAATTGCGTGGTTGTGCGACGTGGGCCCCCAAAAAAATTGGGCGTCCTCATCCTCCCCCCCCCCCCCTAAAAATTATTTTTTTTTTTTTGTTGGTGGTATTTGATCACCTCTGCGTTTTTTCTTATATTTTGCTTGACCCAAAAATATAGCGACAATTTGGTAACTAAAAAAACATCTTTTTTTACTGTTTGCTATAATAAATCTCCCCCAAAATATATTCAAAAAATGTTTGCCCTCAGTTTAGGCCGATAAGTATTCTTGGACATATTTTTGGTTGCAAAAAATCACAATAAGCGTTTGATTGGTTTGGGCAAAAGTTCTAAGTAGGGGTTGGTCTTATGGGTTTTTTTTGAATAATTTTTTGTTTTACTAGTAATGGTGGCTATCATTTGTTTTTTCTGTCTAATGCGACATTGTGGCGGACACATTTTTGTGAGATTTGGCATTTTTGTAGCGAGCAATGGTATATCAATGCATTGCTTACTATAAAAATGACACTGGCAGGGAAGGGGTTAACACTAGGGGCGCGGAAGGGGTTGATTATGTTACCTGGGTGTGTTCTAACTGTAAAGGGGGTGGGACTGTGTAGGGGAAATGACAGATCGCTGTTCATACATTGTAGGGACAGACGAGCAGGCATTCCCCCCCCCCCCCTGACTGCCCGGGTATAATGGGGAACTCCACCCCAAATTACAAAAAAAAAACGGCGTGGGGTTCCCCCTTCTGGTGCACAACAGGCTCTTAGATTTGATCTGGAACATAAGGGGTTAAACCCACGCCAAAAAACGGCGTGGGGTTCCCCCTCAGATCCAGACCAAACCCTTCTCCCAGGCACGCAGTCTGGCCGGACAGGAATGGGGGTGGGGACGCGCGCGCGCCCCCCCCCCTCCTGAGCCGTACCAGACCACATGCCCTCGACATGGGGGAGTGTGTGCTGTGGGGGAGGGGGGCACTGCCCCCCCACCCCAAAGCACTCTTGTCCCCATGTCGAAAGGGACAAGAGCCTCTTCCCGACAACCCTGGCCCGTTGGTTGTCGGGGTATGCGGGCGGGGGGCTTATCAGAATCTGAGAGCCCCCTATATTAAGGGGGCCCCAGATTCTGGCCCCCCACCCTATGTGAATGAGTATGGGGTACATCGTACCCCTACCCATTCACCGGGGTGGAAAAGTGTAAAACAAAAAAAAACACACAGAAAAAAATAATTTATTAGTCAGACCACTCCCCGGGGTCTTTTCTATGCCGGGACCCCCCCAACCACCAAGCCCATTGGGCCCCCGGGCTTTTATCGCCTCTTCTTTCATCCTGCGGGGGGGGACACCCACCGATGATCTCCGCCATGTCCAGCCAGGGGCCCCCTCCTT
>JAJQKJ010001098.1:0-65218 GCA_029574335.1 Rana kukunoris
AGGGGTCCTACTCCTCCTACTGACCACCAATCCTGAGGCCACATTTATTCTCACTAGAGCTGGGTCTGGGACATTCCCTGCCCCCCGCTGGCCACAATCCGCCCCTCCTAAACTCTGAAGGACAATAAAGTGGCCCTTTGTTTTAAAAGTTTGCAGACCCCTGGTCTAGCCCATTTGATTCAGTCACTCCTTCACTGTGGAGGATGATCTGTCATCCTTATTTTTATTACAAGGGATGTTTACATTTCTTGTAATGGGAATATATTTTTTTTTAAGGGACAACGTAAATACATTAAAGCACCCCCCATCCCTCCGAGCTTACACGCAGAACCAAACGCATAAGCAAGTCCACACGCAGATGTTAAACAGTATTCGAGCCACACATGTGAGGTATCGCCATGAACGTTAAGAGTGTAATATTTCTAGCACTAGACCTCCTCTGTAACTCTAAACAGGTAACCTGTAAAGGTGTGCAAATAGTCGCCTATGAGGATTTTTAAGTACTGTAGTTTGTCACCATTCCACAAGTATGAACAATTTTATTTATTTTAAATCTTTATTTAAGGTATACAAAATAGCATGAAAACACACGTCAACCAATGTTATATAGTGAATAGGCAATGATAAAACGCGTCAAAGAAAGGTCCATGTGCATTATTGGGATAGCAGGCAAGGTTCTAATTCAGTGTTATAAGAAAACAGTCTAAAGCAGCCTTTCTCAAACTTTTTACTGCTGGGGAACCCTAAAAATAATTTTCTGGTCTAGGGAACCCCTGATAAAACCCATTCATTGGGGGTCAGTGGGAACAATGCCCCTTACTTTGGTGATCAGTGAGAAGAATTGCCTTTTTTTACAGTAGTGGTAAGAATCCCCTCCTTACAGAGAACTATGAAGATCATTGGTGTAATACCACTGGCTCCTCCAAGTGGAATTGGCTCAGAACTATGTAGGCACCATCAAACAGGAGGTAAATCAGCCACCTCTGGAGGAACCCTAGGGTTCCACGGAACCCTGGTTGAGAATGGCTGGTCTAAAGAATCCACAACAGCTATATCCTGCAATTCACCCTGAATAGCGGAGGGAAGCTCCAAGTGTGCGCAATTTTAAAGCATGACATGTTCGGTATCTATTTACTCAGAAGATCAACTTTCACATTATACAAAAAAAATTGAGGCAACTCTTGCGTTTTTATTTTTTTAATTAAAAAAAGTATTTTTATCCCAAAAAATTGCATTTGCAAACTTGCTGAGCCATTTTATTCCCCGGGGTCTCTGCTAAAAAAAAAAAATAATGTATAATGTTTGGGGGTTTTAAGTAATTATCTAGCAAAAAATACTGATTTAAACTTGTAAACAAAAAGGGCAAGAAAAAACCCGGTAAGCAAGTGGATAATTGGATATTTTCAGTGTAACATGGAGTTTTGAAAAGCATCACCAGTAATAAACAAAGTTGCTTTCTAGTACTGCAGGCTTCCAAAATGCAGTGCTGGTCCTAGGGCAGGCATCTCATGCTGTGGAGGTTTATACTGTTGCAGGAATAGCATTGCATTCAGGGGTGGCAATTGCATTATCCAACACTGGATGGAAACCTCAACTTTGACAGGTATACAGGTGATGTGACAGATCTCTTTGGGGGAAAGCATTACACATACAATCCCATACTGACAGTTTTTCACATCCCTAAACCCTAGGGCATGCACACTTACCAGTCTCAGCATTTTGATAGACCTGTTCAAACACGGCATGGAGTGAGCATAGAACACTCTGCATCTGCCGTTCCCAGTTCTCTGTGTGTTTAACTCCCTGGAGAAGCCAGAGCCCAAAGATGGAAGGAGGGAGAAGCACTGACAGGCCATCTGTTTCCCGAGAGATAAATAAACCGTATATGACATTTGTTACAAAAATCTATTTTACAAAATACATCAACTATTCACTAAAAGGTTAAAATAAATGATAGGAGTTGGGAGGGTGCGACTACTAATCGGCAGTAAGTTGGCACTCTATTCTGCAAATCACAGATTCCTAATTACATATGCAGGTTTCAAAATAAGTAAATCATTTTGTTAATTTCCCTGCTTCTAATAGAATGTAAAAGTAGAACTCATGTACAGAGATAGAGGATCTCAATACTGGAGATTGTACAGTAAGGACTGACAAGAAGCCTTAGTCACACTTGCTTAACCTCCCTGGCGGTCTTCCCGTGTGTGGCACGGGGTGAGATTTTCAAGCTACGATCGGTAACCCCGTGCCACACACGGGCTTGCCTCGCTGGATGCAGAAAAGAGTTTTCCTACCTTTTCTCTGCGATCCAGCGATGAATCCTCGCAGTACACGGCGGCCAGATGTCCGCCTGATGCTGTGTGTACCTCCGATTCCCTTCCCTGCGAGCGTCGCGACGCAGGAACGGCGCCAAATTCAAAAATGTAAACAAACACTATACATACAGTACACTGTAATCTTATAGATTACAGTACTGTATGTAAAAAATACACACCCCCCATGTCCCTAGTGGTCTGCCCTGTACACTACATGTCATTTTATATAATAAAAACTGTTCTTTCTCCCTGCAAACTGTAGATTGCCCATAGCAACCAAAAGTGTCCCTTTATGGCAAAAATTGTTTTAGAGCAGCTAAAAAACAGCGATAATAAATCAGAATCACTTGCAGAATTTAGCGATAGCGATTTGTGGGGAAATTCGTCATAAAAAAAAAAAAAAAATAATGACAGCAAAAATTCTGCAACTGAGCAAATTTCAGTGATTTTGATTTGATTACATTATTGAATAATTTTTACTATAATTATATTATTATTTGTTATAATTTTTTTATAATTATTTATTATATTATAATTTTTAATAAAAAAAAAAAATCATACCCGGGATGCCTATTAGACTCTTGTTTGGATAGATTTCAGTGAGTTATTCCTAAGAATTACAAGCCTACAGTATATAACGCCAAATTCCTTGCAAATAATGGTACCGCTTTCAGCACCTAAAATCTGAAAGAATCATACCGCCAGGGAGGTTAAAGTGGAAGAAAATCACTGATGGGTTTTACTACCCCTTTTGCTACCTGCAAAGTAAAAGCATAATGGGCTAGTATGCATTGCATACTAGCTCATTATGCGACACTTCCCTACAAACAAAGCCCACACTTTCCCCTGTGCAGGCCGCATCCATCTTCACCCTCTTCCTCATGG
Source organism: Rana kukunoris (assembly GCA_029574335.1). Taxonomy (NCBI): domain Eukaryota; kingdom Metazoa; phylum Chordata; class Amphibia; order Anura; family Ranidae; genus Rana; species Rana kukunoris. The sequence goes on from JAJQKJ010001098.1 coordinate 3,201, forward strand.
AGCCGCAGACTCCAACCGACTGGACGGAGGAGTCACAAGACGTCACTCCCACGAACGTGCGTGGGAGCCATCAACCATGGCACTTGCGAGTGACAAATGGCACGGAGGTCCGTTTCTTCACAGCACATGCACCGATGACATCATCGGCGCATTACAAGGGAAACATTTTGTAAAAAGGCCCACTTTTGGAGACATTTCCACTACCTATAGGTAAGCCGTATTCTAAGTCACACAAAAGGGTTTACAAGCACTTTAAAGTAGTTGTGACCCTAAAAAACAAAGATCCTGTTCCTTTAAGGCATAATCTATACCACAGTGCTTGTGCTGTGTAAATTGTCCCTTCCTATCTTGTAGTATACCTGGCTGATCCTACCTGTTCTGTGTCCCCCTGTCTGTGCGGACCATGGTAATTCATGGCTGCCGAGTCATGATTACTGTTGTCAGATTGCGTGCCACCGTCAGCCTGCTGCAAATCTCTTCCTCTCCCTCCTTCCTGTGAGCATGAGAGGGGCTTAGCTCCCCACCTCTCCTGCCGCTATATAGCTGCAATATGCAGCAAATATACATGTACCCCCCCTCCAGTTTATGCCGACATTAACTACAGTGTGGGTGTTTTTTAATAAAAAGGTTAAATACCTTTTCCTACAATGCACGGTCACATGCTCCCCCTGTGCTGGCTGGTTGATATCACAGGGTTATCTCAGCCCCTCCCGTTTCTCTGTATAGTTCGGGGAAGACGAGCGGAGGGGGATCATGTGATCGCACAGCTGTGGTGTGGAAAAAGGTATTTTCGCTTTTTCATTTTAGAAACACACACACTATAATTAATAGTGGCATAATCCGGAGGGGATACATGTAAAGTCACAGTGAGTATACAAACACTATAATTAAGTTAGCTATGCTCGATCTGGAATAATGGAAAACCTGTACACACTTTGGTCTAAACCACATTAGTATACTGCAAATATCATCATGCATGACAGAGGAGAGGATGGAAATTAGCACTTTGTTCTTTCACAAATTAATTTTTTTGGAGGAATAAATCTTCACTGTCCTGACTGTAGCTGCGCATTACAGCCCTAAAGAATTCTACGGGACCGTGTCCAGCGTTAGGAGACAGTTCCATTGAAGTCTGTGGGGCTGTAAAGCTCAGGCGTGGCCAGAATGGTGGCGCTGGATGCTAACAAACGTGGCTTTTAGTAAGCATACATCTGTAGAGGCAGAGGGTGGGTTAGGTCTTGGAAAAAGGGGCAAAAAATAAAAAAAAGGATGAATAAACTTTGTTTTAAAATGCAGTTATCGTTTAACTTACTTTACATAGCTATATTTTTTTGTTACCATGGCAACACAGTCAAACGGGCTCTCCTTTGCTCACACGCTGTCTTTGTGTAAGGGAAGGAGAGCCATTAGAACAGGCAAAAATCTGTTCCGTTTTCATCTGTGATTAGACATGTGCAGATTGGAATATTTTGTTTCGTTTGGAAAATAAATTTATTTAGTTACTCCCCAAAATCGTTTTGATTCATTTCGTTGGGGAATAGCTTTCGTCCGAAAATCCAATAATACTTGGTTTCTGTCGAATGATCAAAAGAATATTCGACGGAACGTCCATTCGTACATTTCCGTTCGAATATTCCGCCTACAAGAATTCTAATGCTGTATGACTAGTAATAATATCGAATCTATTTTCTCATAAATCGAAATCTAATCTCTGTAATGTCGAATCTATTATTTCTATAGTGTCGAATCTTTTCCCTACAATGTCGAATCTCTCAATATCAAATTTTTACCGCAACGAAAATGAAAATAAAGCATTTTTTATGTTGGATCTTTCGGTTTTCGTTTCTTGCGCTTTCGTTATCGTTTGTTAAAATGATGATGAAAAAAACTGATTTTCGGACGAAAATGCATTCTAACGAAAACGAATGCACATGTCTATCTGTGATTGACCGTGATTGGACACAGCGATCACATGGTAAAGAGCCGCTGTGATTGTCTTTTTACCCCAATCTTTGATTCACGGTTTCCGAGGTACACAGCGGTCACAGAGTGCTTCTGATGCACACAGGACCATGTCCCAGAACTGGAAAGCCCCGCTGTAGCCGTAAACACATGACGATATTGGCAACAAACTGATCTTTTTCTGTTATACCCAATCATCAATAGAACTAGTCTTGTTTTCTTTTCCTGTACAAAATATAGTTTTACCTCTTGAATCTGAAGACTTTCTTCATCCAAAAGACTCAAGAAAAAGGCAGTAAGTTTCCCCTGCAGAAGACACACAATCAAATAAAGTACTAGATGTAAATACACAATAACATGGCTATTCATTAAAGCAATGGAAATAGCTAAAGGAATTATTTTATATATTTTAAAAAGCACAACCACTTTTGCATTTAAATTTGAGAAACCCCCACTATAGGCTGTGTTGTTCCCAATATCAAGTTAATACAAAGGGCTCTACAGGCAGCATGTATTGCTCAGAAATATTTCCAATGTGCTTATTTAGAGACATACAGTGGTTCCTAGGATTACGAGCATAATTTGTTCCAGAAGAATGCTTGTAATCCAAAGCACTCATATCAAAGCAAGTTTCCCTATAGAAGTAAATAGAAACTCAGATAATTTGTTCCACAGCGACTTCTATTGTATGCAGTACCGCATGTGGCCAGAGGTGGGGAGGGGGCGCTAGGTGCCAAAGACACTCAGAGGCACAGAAACACTCGGGAACGGAGTGTTTCCGAGTGTCACCGTTGCCCCCGCACCTCTGGCCAAATGCGGTACTGCACACCCCAGAGGCTTGCATCCTGCTAGTTATGCGAGAAGCTCGCAAACAGAGTCAGGATTAAAAATAAAGCTTGTATTGTGAATCGCTCGTTAACCGTGTTACTCGCAATCCAAGGCATTACTGTATTTGCTTAAAAGCCTATTAACATACAATGCACCAATCATGTGCTATGAGGAAGGCTTCGGCTGAAAACGGGCTAGAATTTTATTGGATCCTGTTATGCAAAAATAAATAAAGTCTTTTGACTAAAGAAGCTATTGGTTTGCTGACATATCTTTTCTACTATGAAAGCACCAACCAAACATTGATCTTTTTGACCCTTTGTTAGGGAAGGCAGTGTGCACATCTAGCTTACAAGTGATAATGAGATCTGACAACACAGTGTAGACAGGGTTAATTATGGTTATGATAACCTTACATTGAAGGGGAAAGTTAGGCAGGATACATATTGAAGTTATGCAATGTGAATGACAACATGTAACAAATATAATGTAGGCGTTATTCCAATTATCCACAATGATGCAGTGAAACATGAATGTGTCCAATAATGTCGCCAAGATCAACGGACCCTGGCCACGCATGCAATGAGCTAACATGATTGATGGATTAGGAACCCAAGGGCTTGTAAAATGCAGGCCAAAGACAGGCCTGATAACTATCCTATTTATTGTCATATAACACGCACTTTCCCCCCCTAAAAATAGAATCATGAGTGCGTGTTATTTGCCAATAAATACGGTAATTTGTTCAAGCCAATACTTAAAGCGGAGTTCCAGCCAAAAGTGGAACTTCCGCTTAATCCACTCCTCGCCCCCTTACATGCCACATTTGGGGGGGGGGGGGGGGGGAGTGGGACTTCCTCCCGCCCAGGGACCATCGCCTTTTAGTGGACCCTCCCTGTAGGCGACCACCTGGGACACGTGACAGGTCACAAGCGATCGCCTGTCCAATCAGGGACCGCTGCGCCGTTCACACATGCACAGTGGGTGCCCAGCCGTGAAGCCGAAAGCTGTCACAGCCGGGTGCCCACAGTTGCAGTGGAGGCGCCGGCGGTGAAGTGAGGGACCGCAACGAAGCTCTCAGCGGCACGTCGATGGACCGTGGAGCAGGTAAGTGTATGTTTATTAAAAGTTAGCAGCTACTCTTTCTTTCTCGTACATCACGGGACACAGAGCGGCATATTCATTACTATGTGGGTTATATGGAGTACCTTCAGGTGTGGACACTGGCAATCTTCAAACAGGAAGTCCCCTCCCTATATAACCCCCTCCCCTAGAGGGAGTCCCTCAGTTTTTTCGCCAGTGTCTTAGGTGTTGGTCACGGAATAGCTTTGCTCCACATCCTTTGGGATTAAGGGCGGGCTAACCGGATCTGTCCAAGGAGCCTCAGTGCCAAAGTGGACAGTACCCGGGCCCCAAACCGTGGGGTTTTGCCTATAATGCTCCTCTTTGGAGGGCTGGACCCTGGGCCCAGGACTTGGAGTTTGCAAAAAACCATAAGGTTCCTGTTTTGCCAGGGTGCTATATAGGTCCAGGACAGTGGGTACCTTCATAGGACCCCAGGGCCTGAAGGTCTACTACGCTACCCACGGAGATGGGAGAAGACTGGATCAGTTTGCTGGTCAAACATCCTGCAGCATGGAGCAGGTAAGGGGGAGCCTGCGGGACTTGGTTCGACAGCAGGCTCCCCGGGGTAACCTAAAAGGGGGGATAGCCTGAGTATGCTCTGCATGGGCAACCGTGATCACTATGTCTAAGAGACAGGATGACACCCTTTCTCCCCCCATCACTAGGCCCCCCTGTCTAAAGGTGTTGCTAGCTAACCTGCTGTTTCTTCCTAGAGGCTAGTAAAGGATCCTTAGGGGCCTTGAGAGAGTCCTACCTGGCCGGGAGTTTTGAATCTGCCGCCGTTTCTGCGCCATGGATCTCCAGCAGCGCGGCTCCTCCATGTTCTTCCTGTTTCCGGGTACGCGTGCGCGTGCACGCGCGCGTCTTATTGACGGTTTCGCGCCATCCAGACAGGAGGGCGGGGGGGGGGCGGGCCTGCGGCGTCATACAGGGGCGCGCCCTTCTGCTGTTATAGACAGCAGGCCTTGTCAGGGCTCAGTCTGTGGCTGATTTTTTCAAGGAGAGGACGCAGGGCGGCAGAACAGTGACTCCCGGTGGCGGAAGAGGGGTAGTACATATGGACTTTGTCCCAATGTCTTTATTGTTAAGCCAAAAAATCCCCCTTATTTGACAGCAGGTTGGAGGCTGGCAAACTTAAATTAGGGTCATTGTATATGGTCAAAGAAAATATATAATATATAATTATTTAAAAAAAAAAAAAAAAAAAAAAGAAAAAAGACCAACATACGGGCCCATCAGTTTGTGGGGACACTAGTGATCTACTCTCCCCTAAACTCTGGAATTGTACTCCTGGCCACTACAGTCTGTTGTGTGGGCGGAGTCCCTCGATTTTGTATTATGGCTTCCAAGGGTTCGGGGTCAAAGGGTACAAAAAAGACCAAAAAACAAAAGGGTTCCCTTTCTGATTCTGATATGCCGATTCTTTCCCCGCAGCTTATTAATTTAAGAAGCGCCTTGGATGAGCCATTAGGGGGATCTGGTGCGGAGGCTGGCCCAGATCAGCCCAGCCCTGTGTTTATCACAGAGGAGATGCTAGCCGTATCCCTAGGGGGGCTAGAAGAGAGAATAGCAGCATTGATCGCTAGAGCTATTCCTGGTAAGAAACGGGTTAGATCCCCATCACCAGGGGGTGTATCCTCAGATGCTGAGATTCTCTCTCCGGAGGAATTAGAATCACAGGAGGATCAACTGGACCTGAACCAAGAGGGTTCAGGGATGGAGGGGTCTACCTCTGAGGAACCATTTTCAGACTCCCAGACAGAGAGACTGTGGGTACAGTCTTTGACGGACATGGTCCGATCGGCATTTAGTTTGCCATTGCCAGAACCTCAGGTTCCTCCGGTATCCTCTCTGGGCTCTTTGAGAGCCCCGTTAAGCAACGCAGTGTTTCCGGTCCATCCTCTCTTGGAGGAATTGATCTTTCGGGATTGGGTACGGCCGGACAGGGTTTTTCTGCCACCGAAAAGATTTGCGGTCATTTATCCCATGGAGGAAAAATTCTCCAAGAGATGGAGGCTCCCAGTAGTGGATGCAGCCATCTCATGTGTGAATAAATCACTAACTTGCCCGGTGGAGAACATACATATGTTTAAAGATCCGGTTGATAAAAGATTAGAAACACTTTTAAAAGCATCCTTTGCTACGGCAGGAGCAGTGGTGCAGCCAGCGGTAGCTGCAATTGGAGTTTGTCAGGCATTAAAAGACCAGACAAAAGAGATGTTAAAAGACATGCCTACCCAACAAGCAGAAGAGTTTGCTGACATTCCCAGAGCTCTGTGTTTTGCGGTAGATGCTATAAAAGATTCCATCCAGCAGGCTTCTCGTTTATCACTATGTTTGGTACACATGAGAAGGCTCTTATGGTTGAAGAACTGGGCGGCAGAACCCCCATGCAAAAAGCTTCTGGCAGGATTTCCCTTCCATGGAGGACGACTCTTCGGAGAGGATCTGGATAAATATATTCAGACTATTTCAAATGGCAAGAGTACCCTTTTACCGGTCAAAAAGACATTCCGGGCTCCTACATTTAGAAGGCAGCTTTTTCCTGTCTCGGGGCCCTCTAATTCCAGGCAGTATCGACGGCCGCCTGCGCGATCCAACGGTAACAGTAGATCGCAGGGACAAACCCCTGGGGGTAAGAAGCCGTGGTATCGCAAACCGTCAAAGACAGCCCCTAAGTCTGCCTTATGAAGGGGCGCCCCCACTCTCACGGGTGGGGGGAAGGCTTCGTCTCTTCTCAGAAGTTTGGGAAGCCAAGATCCCCGACAATTGGGTCCGGGCATCTGTAACCACAGGTTACAGACTGGAGTTTCTAAGGTATCCTCCGCCTCATTTTCAAGAATCAAGGCTACCAAGGGATCCAGCAAGGAAGGCCTCAATGCTGGCAGCTTTGGATCACCTGCTTTGCCAGGACGTAATTATAGAAGTGCCAGCCCAAGAGCAAGGCCTAGGTTTCTATTCCAATCTCTTTGTCATACCAAAGCCCAACGGCGATGTCAGGCCAATTTTGGACCTAAAGAGGTTAAACGGTTATCTAAGGGTGCGGTCCTTCCGGATGGAATCCATCCGGTCAGCAGCCGCCGCGCTTCAGAAGGACGATTTTCTGGCCTCCATAGACATAAAAGATGCTTACCTTCATGTACCAATCTTTCAGTCGCATCAAAGGTTTTTACGCTTCGCGGTCGGGCAGCGACACTTCCAATTCAGGGCGCTCCCTTTCGGGCTGGCCACGGCCCCCCGGGTATTCACGAAGATCCTAGCCCCAGTTCTGGCCAATTTAAGAATCCAAGGAGTCACAGTCCTAGCATACTTGGACGACCTTTTAATTATAGATCATTCACGGACGGGTCTGCAGAAGGCAGTAAACCTCACGGTTCGGTACCTCGAAGAATTCGGCTGGGTCCTAAACCAGGGAAAGTCAGCATTCCAGCCTACAAAGCAGTTGGAATACCTCGGCATGAGGTTAGACACGGAACGTCAAAAGGTGTTCCTGCCCCTTGTAAAGATCAGGGCGATCAAGGGGTTGGTTCAGTTGGTTATAAACAAGAAAAGACCAACTATTCGCCTGTGTATGCGATTACTAGGCAAGCTAGTGGCCACATTCGAGGCAGTACCATACGCTCAGATCCACACTCGCGTCCTACAGGCAGCCATTCTAGCAGCCTGGGGCAAGAGGGCACATGCCTTAGAGTCCCCTTTGACGCTATCATCAAGGGTCCGACAAAGCCTGGCCTGGTGGTTGAACCCTCAGAACCTTCTAAAGGGAAGATCCTTCAGCCCTGTTGTCTGGAAGGTAGTTACCACAGACGCCAGCCTGGCAGGCTGGGGGGCGGTCTTCGAGGGGTTCTCCCGCCAGGGAACTTGGGTGAAAGCAGAGAGGCAGCTCCCCATCAATATCTTGGAAATCAGAGCTGCTCGCCTAGCCCTGTTGGCATGGACCTCCAGATTAAAGGGGTTCCCGGTGAGAATCCAGTCAGACAATGCCACGGCGGTGGCATACATAAACCACCAAGGGGGAACCAGGAGCCAGGCCGCTCAAAGGGAAGTGAACTTGATTTTTCAATGGGCAGAGGTTCATGTACCCTGCATTTCAGCGATATTCATTCCCGGAGTGGACAACCTGCAGGCAGACTTCTTAAGTCGCCAGAGTCTGTTGCCAGGGGAGTGGTCTCTGCATCCCCAGGTCTTTCAGACAATCTGCCAGAGGTGGGGAACGCCAGACGTAGATATAATGGCATCCAGGTTCAACAAGAAACTAGACAGGTTCGTGTCGCGAGCGAGGGATCCTATGGCCTGCGGAACCGATGCGTTGGTTTGCCCTTGGCATCAATTCAAACTTCTATATGCATTTCCTCCACTACAGTTACTCCCCCGCCTGTTGCGCAAGATCAGAGTGGAGCACAAGCCAGTCATTCTAATAGCTCCAGCTTGGCCCCGGAGGGCTTGGTACTCGCTAGTCCTGAATATGGCAGTGGGAGACCCTTGGACTCTTCCGCTACAACCAGACCTACTCTCACAAGGTCCGATCCTCCACCCTACATTACAGCGTCTAAATTTGACGGCCTGGAGGCTGAATCCCTGATTCTCAGGGGTAGGGGTCTGTCTAGGCAGGTAATCCCTACCCTGATTAAGGCTAGAAAGCCGGTCTCCAGGGTAATTTATTACAGGGTGTGGAGGAACTATATAGGCTGGTGTGAATCCAAAAGATGGAATTGCCGCAAATATACTATTGATAGGGTGTTAAGTTTTCTCCAGCTAGGAGTGGATAAAGGCCTGGCACTAAGCACAATCAAAGGACAGATCTCGGCTCTGTCAGTGTGGTTTCAGAGGCCGCTGGCCACCCACTCGCTGGTAAAGACCTTCTTACAGGGGGTCTTGCGTATTAATCCTCCTGTCAAGGCACCAGTTTGTCCTTGGGACCTAAATCTTGTCCTGTCCACTCTACAGAAACAGCCTTTTGAGCCTTTGGCTGAGATTCCTTTACTCTTACTGACAAGAAAATTGGTTTTCTTGGTCGCCATAGTTTCGGCCAGGAGAGTGTCAGAATTAGCAGCCTTATCATGTAAGGAACCATATCTTGTTCTGCATAAGGACAGGGCAGTTCTCCGGCCCCATCCTTCCTTTCTACCAAAGGTTATATCCAAATTTCACTTAAACCAGGATTTGGTACTTCCATCCTTCTTTCCAAAACCTACGTCTAGAAAGGAGGGGTTGCTGCATACCTTGGATATTGTCCGGGCCATGAAGGCCTATCTTAAAGCTACAGAAAAGATCCGGAAAACAGATGTGTTATTCGTTCTACCAGATGGCCCCAAGAAGGGGCAGGCAGCTGCAAAATCCACCATCTCAAGATGGATTAGACAATTAATCATTCAAGCCTACGGGTTGAAGAGGTTGCCTCCTCCGTTGTCGGTAAAGGCCCATTCTACCAGGGCCATGGGCGCCTCTTGGGCAGCACACCATCAGATCTCTATGGCTCAGATATGCAAGGCGGCAACGTGGTCATCAGTCCACACGTTTACAAGGTTTTATCAACTAGACGTGAGAAGGAATGCGGATTCTGCCTTTGGACAGGCAGTACTACAGGCTGCAGTTTGAAATCCTCGGGATCAGAAACACCCTTGGTTATATAAAAAAAAAAAAAAAAAAAAAAAAGTTTTTTCTTGACTAAGTTGGAATTATTATTATGATTTGAGTTTATCTCTAAATTGAATCCTTCTTTGGAAGATGTCTCCCTCCCCTCATTAAAGCATTGCTTTCGGACATCCCACATAGTAATGAATATGCCGCTCTGTGTCCCGTGATGTACGAGAAAGAAAAAGGGATTTTTAAATACAGCTTACCTGTAAAATCCTTTTCTTGGAGTACATCACGGGACACAGAGCTCCCACCCCTCTTTTGGGTGACCATTTTGGGAGGCATACTGCTTGCTACAAAACTGAGGGACTCCCTCTAGGGGAGGGGGTTATATAGGGAGGGGACTTCCTGTTTGAAGATTGCCAGTGTCCACACCTGAAGGTACTCCATATAACCCACATAGTAATGAATATGCCGCTCTGTGTCCCGTGATGTACTCCAAGAAAAGGATTTTACAGGTAAGCTGTATTTAAAAATCCCTTTTTTTGTAGCTGCTGACTTTTAATAAAACATTCAAAAAAAGCCTGGAACACCCCTTTAAAAGTGCTCAAGGTTGGTGCAGCTTCTTATACAAATATTATAGAAATTAGAGTACTCACTATCAACAGAGGACAGATTCAGAAAGGTTAAAGTTCAGTTTTAAGCCTGCCATCCTTGAAGTAGTCTTATACTTTGTTTTTTAATGGCCCCTGGGTGGTTTATGCCACAATGACTTTCCTCTCAAAGCCCGCCAGCGTTGTGCTTTCTCCAATCCAGCTGGTCCCAGGTGCTCCCATCTTCGCTCGGCCTTCCTTCCGGGTTTCCTCTCTCTGGCCACTGGGATGGCAAAGCCGCAATGACATCACTCCCACACGCAAATCTCGATTACATTACCACCGACGGGCGGGAGACACATTTATGACAGAAGGGGGCCACTAAAAAATGTAGCCCGTCAGTGTTTTTTTTTTTTAATTCTAGACTTTAATATTGCTGTAAAGAGCTCTGATAGTTTAAATCAGGGATCCTCAAACTACGGCCCTCCAGCTGTTGCGGAACTACAAGTCCCATGAGGCATTGTAAAACTCTGACATTCACAGACATGACTAGGGCATGATGGGAATTGTAGTTCCTGAACAGCTGGAGAGCCGTAGTTTGAGGACCCATGGTTTAAATGGTTGTTTATGGGCACAGGAATAAGTTTGCTAGGCCATAAGCATTTATTTCAATTTCCCAAGCCACAGATACAATACCCGCAGGGCTCCACAGGCTCGGGGATATGTGATCAGGCAGGACCGGATCCCTTCTAGGGCTGGCATCAGACACTACACAAAACAAAAACAAACACAATCAGGATACAGAAAACTAGATTTTTTTTTTTGCCTGGTTCGTTCATACAGAAGAGACATGCAATCTGCCAACAAACTATAAACAACATAATTGGCTGACATGAGCAACATAAACTTCAACCCCACAAATATTTTAAAGTGTTTCTCCACTCTATTCTAAAAATTCTGACTAGTTCCTAACAGCCTCCTGGCTCCTCCTGTCCTCAATGCACTTAGCTGAATATGTTTGGAATCATCCAATGCCCATGTCTGCCAATATACACAGCCCCAAAAGCCGTATAGCAGCATAATGTGTGCAATTGCTTATGGTCAGTAGTCATGCGACAGAGCTGGCCAATGAGGGTCTTTACTTTTGTTCTGGAAGCAAAGACTCATTGGTCAGTGCTGTCCCATAATGCTGACCAAAGACCTCAAGTCATTGGACACATTATGCTTCTGGGGCTGTGTAATAGATTTAAAAAGGTTTGTAAACCTTAGTGTCTCTTCACTTTAAAGGGGTTGTAAAGACAAAAATATTTTCCTCTTAAATTAAAGTCTGACAGTAGCTAATAAAGCAAAAAGTAATGTTTTGCATTATAATTAGTTTGATACCTGTTGAAATTGAGATGTTTTATTCACCTCCGTCACTCCTGAATCGTTATTCTGACTGACTTCCTGGTTTGCGGTGCACATTCATTCTTGCTACATCACAGCCTAATGGGAACTACAGTTCCAATTAGGCTTAGTCTCCATGCCTATGAGGGTTAAGAGAGCATCTTCACGCAGAGCTGTAGTCATAGGGAGGGGGTGAGCACATTCTGCTTTCCACCATGCAGGTGCTGGTGGAAAGCAAGAAGAGGAGAGACAGGAAATGGCATTTTCAAACCTGGATTACTGTATTTTGGAGGTCAAAAGGAAAAACGAGGTAAGTGATATTTAAATGCTCTAGCTTACAGCAATCAATTGATCTAATAAAAAACAAACCTTTAGTGTTCCTTTAAAGCAGACATGTCCAAAGTCCGGCCTGTGGGACAGCTGCGGCCCACATTCCGGTTTAATGCGCCCCCCCCCTGGAGTTTTGGATATATACATCTTTTGTGGCCCCCAGGGCCACCACAAAAGATATGTGCCGTATTTATCTGCGCTGCCTCGGAGGGGACAAGGAGGGGGTGGGACGAGTGCCATTAGATTACATACAGGAGAATCTCCCGTTTACTTGGCGGGGTCAGTAATAGGAAGTCCCATCTCCTGGGCTGCCATTGGACGACTGTTTTGTCCATCATAGGAGGCGGGACTTTCTATTAAAAAAGGCTGCCGAGTAAACAGGAAAATCTCCTGTATATAATCTGTTGGCGCTCGTCCCGCCAACCTCCCTGTCCCCTCCGAGGCTGCAGATGGGAATTGATCAGGTGGCACTGATGGCAATGGTAAGGGTGCTTTCATGGCACATGTGAGGCTGCAGATGGGCACTAATTAGATTGCATTGATGGGCACTGAATTTAATTTTTTTCCCCTGAAACTTTCCTCTAATAGTGAAGGTGCGTGTCAGACCCCGATAAATACGCTATATCCAAATAACACACCCAAGCTCATCCATAGTCCTGAGCGGCTCTCTGGGATTTGTTGGGGGCCACAAAAGATATATATATATATATATATATATATATATATATCCAAATAACATGCCCAAACTCATCTCTTCACCACACAGGCACAAAGGCAAGAGAATTCTTGTTGGGCCGTGTATTAGTGTCTCAGACGAACACACTTAATGGCTCAAAAATGTCAGGCAAAATGGTCGGCCCTCGAGCATGTTCACTTTATCAAATCTGGCCCTTTTTAAAAAAAGTTTGGACACCCCTGCCTTAAAGTAACACTAAAGGTTCGTTTTTTATCAGATCAATTGATTGCTGTAAGCTAGAGCATTTAAATATCACTTACCTCATTTTTCCTTTTGACCTCCAAAATACAGTAATCCAGGTTTGAAAATGCCATTTCCTGTCTCTCCTCTTCTTGCTTTCCACGGCATGGTGGAAAGCAGAATGTGCTCACCCCCTCCCTATGACTACAGCCCTGTGTGAAGATGCTCTCTTATCCCTCACTGGCATGGAGGCTAAGTCTAATGGGAAATGTAGTTCCTATTAGGCCGTGATGCAGCAAGAATGAATGTGCACCGCAAACCAGGAAGTCAGTGAGAACAACAATTCAAGAGTGACGGAGGTGAATAAAACAGCTCAATTTCAACAGGTATCAAACTAGTTATAATGCAAAACATTACTTTTTACTTTATCAGCTACTGTCAGACTTTCATTTAAGAGGAAAATATTTTTGTCTTTACAACCCCTTTAATGCATCCTATGCATTAAGGTGAAAAAACACCTTGCTGTTTACTTACCTGAGCCTCGAATTTCCATAGGCACGATCCTGCGTCGCTCTCTCCACAGCTTCTCGGCTCTTCATTGAATAGATTGATAGCAGCGCAGCCATTGGCTCCCACTGCTGTCAATCAAATCCAATGACATGGCCGCCGGGGGGTTGGGGCCCGAGTCATACACTCTATGGCTACGGACGCTGAGTGTATGACACTGAGCACAACCGCAAGGTAACCCCCTCAGTAGAGAGCTTCCCAGAGGGTCATATGTATTGAGGTAAGGAGCCGTCGTGGGACCCCAGAAGAGGACGAACTGCACAGTGGAGGCAAGAATGACCTGTTTGTTGCAAAATAAAGGAAGGATTTCTGGACAGCCGCACTCCAAAACTTGTTGCTTTTATTGTAAAATGAAAAACACAGGAAACATGCAACAGCAAACGGGGTACCAGCTGACTCGTTTCACACTAAACTTTAGTGCTTAGTCATAGCTAATGACCTGTTTGTTATTTTAAAAACAATAAAAACTGAACCTTTACAACCCCTTTAAAAGGGGTTGTAAACATTTTTTTTTTAAATAACAAACATGTTATATTTACCTCCACTGTGCAGCTCGTTTGCACAGAGTGGCCCCGAGCCTCGTCTAGTGGGGTCCCTGGACGGCTGTCTCTGGTCCTCCCCGCATTGTGTGTAGTCCTTGCGGGCGCACTCCCGTGATGCAGTGAGCAGCTAGGGCCGCACGTTGTATCACTCGGCCCTGCCCCTTGGTGCGCCATGTCACTGGATGCGATTGACAACAGCGCCAGCCAATGGACGTTTTTTCACCTTAATGCATAAAACGTATTAAGGTAAAAAAACGTTTTCCTTTACAACCACTTTAAGCATGCATGCATTTTTTATCCCCGAGTCAAGATGTACGTTTCCTAATGCCTTACCTGGCTTCTCAGGCCCAGCAGTGACGTAAGAAGTCCTGGGACCTGATTGGTGGAGATTTCCCGTGATAATTCTGGCAGTGCAGAGGAATGCGAGAGAAGAGAGCGTAGCACGAAAACCGCCAAACTAATTACCCTGGGGGGGTCCTGGGACTGTAGAGAGCAAAGAAAAGGGACAAAATGAATACAAAGCCAGTTATGTTTCTACTAGAGCACAGGGAACAATAGTAGTACAATCCATAATCCTGGGTTTATGTTCATTCAATACAGAGTTAGGAACTTCATACAGAACATAGAAGTCACAACACAGGTACAGCTACACCAAATATTTGGTGGTCCAGGCTGCATCCACCCACCCAAAATAATTCAGATACAGGTCTTGGCCCACATAAAGCACATTATATATGCATGCTGATCAGCAGTTGTTATTTCCACTAGCAGAACTACTGCGCAAAAATAGTTTGTAAACAAGCAGGAATGTCCTCTAGGTTTATTCCTACAAGTCAATCCAACATGCCCCATGCTGCCGCAGGCTATTGCATTCATGGCTATTTTTAAAAGTATAAACACAATTTATCTATGGAACATTTTACACACTTAAGTCATTTATCAAGAAAGGACAAATAACAAAATAGGAAAGTTCAGCATAGAAGATCGTGCAGTATATTGCCCAAAAATGAACTCTAGCCTCCCCTTCAGCCTTACACAGTTGTACAAGATCCTCTTCTATACTGAAAGTACTTTCTCCAATTTCACTGCACACTGCGAGCTTCACAAAGTGTGTGTTAGAAATTGCAGCAAATCAGGTAGAGCCTAGAAATGCTCGGGGGGGGGGGGGGGGGGATTTAACCACTTTAGCCCCAGGCCTGTTTTTGAGATTCAGTGTTTACGAGACTAAAACATTTTTTTTTGCTATAAAATTACTTAAAACCCCCAAACATTATATATATATTTTTTCTAACACTCTAGAGAATAAAATGGCAGTCATTGCAATACTTTTTGTTACACCGTATTTGCGCAGCGGTCTTACAAGCGCACTTTTTTTGGAAAAAAATCACTTTTTTAAATTAAAAAATAAGACAACAATAAATTTGGCCCAATTTTTTTACATATTGTGAAAGATAATGTTACGCCGAGTAAAATGATACCCAACATGTCACGCTTGAAAATTGCGCCCGCTCGTGGCATGGCGTCAAACTTTTACCCTTAAAAATCTCGATATGCGATGTTTAAAAAATTCTACAGGTTGCATTTTTTGAGATACAGAGGAGGTCTAGGGCTAGAATTATTGCTCTCGCTCTAACGATCGCGGCGATACCTCACTTGTGTGGTTTGAACACCGTTTTCATATGCGAGCGCTACTCGTGTATGCGTTCGCTTCTGCGCGCGAGCTCGTCGTGAAGGGGCGATTCAAAATTATTTTTTTTTGTTTTCGTATTTATTTGTATTTATTTTACCAATTTTTAACACTAAAATAAAAAAAATAAAAAAATTATCACTTTTATTCCTATTACAAGGAATGTAAACATCCCTTGTAATAGAAAAAAGCATGACAGGTCCTCTTAAATATGAGATCTGGGGTCAAAAAGACCTCAGATCTCATATTTAGGCTAAAATGCAAAAAAAATATCAAAAATTTAAAATGTCATTTTTCAAATGACATTTAAAAAAATAATGTCTCTTTAAGACGCTGTTTGGAACTGACGTTTGACGTCACTTCCGCCCAGCAGAGCTACGGGGATGGACGAGGGAAATTTTTTCCCTCACTCGCATCCCCGCTGAACAGACGAGCGCACCCGATCGCCTTCGCCGCTACCGACGGCTCCGGTAAGCGGCGGAGGGCGCGGGAGCGCAGCGGGAGGGGGGGACGCTCGTCCGCCACCGATAACGGCGATCTCGCGGCGATTCCGCCGCGGAGACCGCCATTATCGTTTACCCGACCGCCCACAGAAGAGATGGATATCTCGGTTGTGGCAGCAGCTGCTGCCGTTACCGAGATATCCATCTTCAAAGTGCCGACGTATACCTGCGGTGGGCGGTCGGGAAGTAGTTAAAATGATTTCTCAACAAAATAAAAAGCGTGGAAACAAAGATGTATAGAGAAGTTTGCTTTGATTACTAAAAATGAATTAAAATTAGATTTCCTTTTGTCGTGCCCAGATACAGTTTAGTTTCGCTTTTAAGTGAACATATTATCTATCAATAAAGGGCAGAACAACAGATTTGTTTTAAAGCGGATCTTCACTGTATCTGAGCACCACAAACAAAAACGCCATTCACTGTATATACTCGAGTATAAGCCGAGTTTTTCAGCACATTTTTTTGTGCTGAAAATGCCCCCCTCGGCTTATACTCAAGTCACCTTTTTGCGCCTGATCTTCCGGACTTTGGGGAACCGGTACCAGCCGGCCATAGGGCCCCTGGACCCCAAACGATTGCTGTCTGGGGGACCTACGGTCCGGGAGCACTGATTTTTCAAATCGGGCACCCCTTCCATAGACTCCCATGTTAAATGGTAATTTCTCAGGTAACTTTGAGGACCCGTTACCGGCCGGCCGTAGGTCCCCAAAACTTGGCACACATGTAGCCCCAGTTCTCTTCTACAAGATTGCTGTCTGGGGGACCTACAGCCTGGGAGCACCGGTTTTTCAAAATCCCTTCTATATAATCCCATGTTATACATAAGTCGAGGCGCGGACACAGCGAGGCGCGGACACAGCGAGGCGCGGACACAGCGAGGCGCGGACACAGCGAGGCGCGGACACAGCGAGGCGCGGACACAGCGAGGCGCGGACACAGCGAGGCGCGGACACAGCGAGGCGCGGACACAGCGAGGCGCGGACACAGCGAGGCGCGGACACAGCGAGGCGGGGACACAGCGAGGCGGGGACACAGCGAGGCGCGGACACAGCAAGGCGCGGACACAGCAAGGCGCGGACACAGCGAGGCGCGGACACAGCGAGGCGGGGACACAGCGAGGCGGGGACACAGCGAGGCGGGGACACAGCGAGGCGGGGACACAGCGAGGCGGGGACACAGCGAGGCGCGGACACAGCGAGGCGCGGACACAGACACCATAGGCTTAGACTTGAGTCAATACGTTTTCCCAGTTCTTTTGTGGTAAAATTAGGTGCCTCGGCTTATACTCGAGTATAAACGGTAATTCCTTTTTACTATTCAAAGCAAACGCTTCCATCCATCCACGTTTCTATGCTTAAAGGATCACTAAAGGAATTTTTTTTTTTAGCTAAATAGCTTCCTTTACCTTACTGCAGTACTGGTTTCATGTCCTTAATGTTCGTTTTTGCTTTGAAGCTGCTGTAATCCTGCTCTGTTCTCCACACTTCCTGCTTGTCTGTTTCCTTATAACCACCATACTGGGAGCTTTCTTACTGTGGTTTAAGCTGTCATTACTGTGTGTCTAAAACTTCCCAGAACCAATTAGATTCATTTTAAAAACAAAACATTGCCCTGGATGTGTTTGTTTTTGTTCTGTGTGTCTATTTCTACTTTGCAGAAACATGAAGCCAGTTCAAAAGTGAAACTAACCTGCGGGCACATTATATGATTGATTTTTAGCTATTTTTAATCATTTTGAAAAGGAATCAGTTAACTTTCATGTCTCTATACACTGTAAACAGTAATTTCATCAAAAACATTTTTTTTCCTTTAGTGACCCTTTAATTTTGTTGAAAAGCCACTGTGAAAAACAACCACTAGAATTTCTGGCTGAGGGCAGATCAAGCATGCAGGGGGGTATGCTTTGCTGAGAAAATCCCTTCTCCCCTCCTGAAGACTCCTGGTATTTATGACATAATTTGCCTAGGCAAGAAACCAGAAGTAACTGAAGAAATGTAAAAGTCTAAAACAAGTAAATATACTTTCCTATCTGTTTAATAATGCTAACAGCATGAGAATTAAGAAAAATCAATGTTGATTGGGAGAGTGAAGCTCCACTTTATTGCTACCCTCCTCAGCACATACTGTACACTATATGGCAAAAGTTTAAGGACCCCTGATCATCACACCTATGTGGGTTTGTTGGACATCAATATAGAATCTCACCTGTATGACCTGCAAGACGCTGCGAATCCAGGAGATACAATGCTGCTGGAATACATCTGTAGGAGATTCTTCAACAACCAAGGACAAGAGAGATAAGCCCTCAATCCTGAAAAAAAAAAACAATGACAACTTTAAACAAATAATAATAATGCTCACAGGAAGGAGTTGAATGATGCTGGCCATTTTCAACCTGAAAGTTGGTGGTGACAAATAACATAGGGTAGTGATGGAAAACAGAGAGGGTGAATAGTGCCAAGAAACCTTTCCTTCCAGGATGAACGGTGTTGTTAGTAATGGGACAGATTATTATTAAAAAAAATGGTGTGTGTGCACATATTAGTATACATTTATACACACATTGTGATTATCCCTGCAACAGCAATCGTTTGAGCTGTCATGCAGGGCTCGACAAAATCCGGGCGCCCGGTCGCAATTGCGACAAGAAATTGTGACCTGGTGCCCGCGCCCGCCAGTAATTGAGGCCACGGCTTTGCGCCCTTCACAGAAGGAAGCTTAGGCTGCAAAGCCGTGGCCTCAATTACCGGCCGGCGCGGGAGTGCACGGAGACACAGGATCCCGCCGGTAATTGAGGCTGCGGCTTTGCGGCCTTCTGTGATCTGGCACCATCTTGTGGTGGCCGTTTGGCATTACAAGTAAAACAGTTCTAGCAGTTCTGTGTGTTTTCACTGCCATCTCCTTCCCTCTAATTAGAACCCCCAAACATTATATTTATTTTTTATTCTAATACCCTAGAGAATAAAATGGCGGTCATTGCAATACTTTGTCTTACCGTATTTGCGCAGCGTTCTTACAAGCGCACTTCTACAGGTTGCATATTTTCGAGTTACAGAGGAGGTCTAGGGCTAGAATTATTGCTCTCGCTTTAATGATCGTGGCAATATTTCATGTGTGGTTTGATTACCTATGCGGGCGCTACTCACATATATGTTTGCTTCTGCTGCGCGCGAGCTTGGCAGGACAACTTTTTTAGCTGGCTCCTAGATTCCAAGAAAATTTGTCAAACCCTGCTGTCATGAATATATTTCATTTATATTAGCTGTGCCAACTCCAGTGATACTGTGATTGGCTGACAGCTATCACACAGTACAGGGTGATGTGATTGGCCCAGGTACCATGTGATAGCTGTGAGCCAATCACAGCATCACTATAGGAACCACAGCTGTTGAGAATTAAATGTATTCATAACAGCTTTGTTGACATTGTGATCACATGAGCCCCCAGCCACTCAATGCGGCTTTGCAATCCATTATGTCGTGTGGGTTACGGGAGAGGCGCATCAGTGTGCATGTCCTCAGCAATGTTTATTTACAATGCTGAGCCTGGCTGTACCAGCTGTCCACAGTAAAAGTCTCAAAAAGAATACATGCAAATGAGAACATGCAACAGGATCAAAGACAATATGCTTCATCATGAAAAAAAAAAGGAAGTTGGACTTCTGTACCTGGTAGCAGCCGACACCAACCGAGAGTTACAGCTAGCCAGGAGACTTGGAAAGGAAGCCGAGGAACCCTAAAATGATAAAACACAAGAAGCAACACATTAGCCCATCAATGGTTAATCAAATTCAACCACCCTCTATCCAAAAGTGATCATTCAGGTTAATGATATTTTCCGGCACCACATAGGTGCCATTTAGATGAATACCCACATTTGGGTTGCTAGGAGTCGGCACTTTATTTTATTTTTTGTTAAAACCCAAGCAGGTTGAAATAAAATTTAAACCATCAACAAACTAAATCCCAACTTTATTGCTGTAAATGTGGTTTGTAGATACACAGCAACACCAGGGGCCAGATTCTCAAAAGAGATACGCCGGCGTTTCGTAGGAAACACCGTTGTATCTTTTTTTTTACTGGGTATCTATGCGTGTGATTCCTAGAATCACTTACGCATAGATACAGTGAAGATCCGACAGGTGTAAAACCATTACACTGGCGGATCGTAGATTTAATGACATCGCCGACCGCTAGGTGGCCTGTACGTTGTTTTCTCATTTGCCTATACAAATGAGCATAATCCGACAATTCCCGAACGTTTTTACGCCGCCGTGCCGTAGTTTACGTCGTTTCCGTACGCATAAGGTTACCCCTGCTATATGAGGGGTAACCTTACGAAGTTCCGTCGTTGCCATGTTAAGTATGACGTCGGGTCAGCGTCGTCTTTTTCCGTTGGTTACGTCGTTTTACTAAGTCGTTCGCGAATAGGGATTTACGTAAACGATGCTCACGTCGGTTTCATTCACTTTTTCCGACGTGAGCTGGAGCATGCGCACTGGGCTATTTTTGAGGCCAGCGCATGCGCAATTCGATCGATGCGGGGGCGCGCTTAATTTAAATACAAGCCGCCCCCTTTGAATTACGCGGGGATACGCAGAGCCATTTACACTACGCCGACGAAACTTACGTAGCAAGTGCATGGAGAATACGGAACTTACGTAGCAAGTGCATGGAGAATACGGCACTTGCTCTGTTAAATTGTGGCGGCGTAGTGTAAATGGCTTACGCTACGCCAGCGGCAATTCTACGGGAATCTGGCCCCAGATGTTTTTTCGCCTTAAAGTGGATGTAAACTCAGAAAAAAAGGCCTAGTTAGACTTACCGGTGACGGTATTTCTAAGAGCCTTTCAGGACAACCTTGGAGAGAGCGCAGCTCCGCCCATTTCTTAGGAAACACACGTGATCCTTTAAGATCCCTCCTCTTCCACCATGGCCTCAGTTATTGTGTGGTCTCCGCCCACTGGAAAATAAAGCACAGAACAACCACAACAAAACCATGATAGACATTTCAAACAATATTTTTATTCAAAATACCTAGGGAGGGAAATTAGCGGTTGTCCTGAAAGGCTCTTAGAAATACCGTCACCGGTAAGTCTAACTAGGCCTTTCTCCAATCGCCTTTCAGGACAACCTTGGAGAGGATAACCGAGTAACTTACCCTAGGGTGGGACCACTGCTTGCAGCACCTTCCTGCCGAAGGCCTGATCTGCAGCGGACAGTAAGTCTAGCCTGTAGTGCCGTAGAAAAGTCGAATAGCTGGACCATGTAGCTGCCTTGCAGATCTGGTCAGGCGTGGCACCGGCTCTTTCGGCCCAGGAAACTGCCGTAGATCTTGTTGAATGGGCCGTTACTCCTGAAGGAGGCACCTCTCCTTTGGCTTGGTAACCCTCGGCAATGGCTTGTTTGAGCCATCTGGCCAATGTACTTTTGGAGGCCTTTTCCCCTTTCCGGGATCCTGAGAATATCACGAACAAGGCGTTGGTTTTCCTGAAATCCTTGGTGACTGCGAGGTATTGCAACACACACCTTCTTACATCCAAAGTATGAAAATTCTCTTCCCCTGCATTAGAGGGAGATGAGGAGAAGGTAGGAAGGACTATTTCCTGAGACCTGTGAAAGGTTGACGAGACCTTAGGGAGAAAAGCTGGATCAGTTTGGAGAACTATTCTGTCCGGCAAAATTCTTAAGAAAGGCTCTGTAACTGCCAAAGCCTGGATTTCACTGACCCTTCTTGCGGTCGTTATGGCCACCAAAAAAATTGTTTTTAGAACTAGATTCTTCAAAGAAATCTCCTTTAAGGGTTCAAACGGGGTCCCCGTGAGACCCTGCAACACAACTGATAAATCCCAATTGGGAAAAGTTCTAAAGGCTATCGGTCTACTCCGACCTAGTGCCTTGAAAAATCTTGAAATTAAATGTTCTTTAGATAAAGTCCTTTCTAAGTAAACCGAAAGGGCTGCCACTTGAGTTTTTAGGGTGCTAATTGCTAACCCTTTCTCCATTCCTGCATGAAGAAACTCTACAACGGAAATTACACTATTAATCTGGAAATTCTTGGAGGTACACCATGAGTTGAATTTTCGCCAAACTTTGAGATAAATTGCTCTGGTCACCGGCTTCCTGCTGTCTAGCAAAGTTCTTATCACTTTATTAGAGAGCCCCTTAGCTCTTAAGAGGTCCTCTTCAGAAACCAGGCCGTCAACTGCAAGCGTTCTACCTCTGGATGGTTCACGGCACCCTGACACAGTAGGTCCTTCCTGAGTGGAAGTTTCCACGGTGGTTTCGTGGCTAAACTCTGAAGAGATGCAAACCACGGTCTTTTTGGCCAATACGGAGTGATTAAGATCAGATTGGATTTCTCTTCCCTGAACTTCCTTAGGACTAGAGGTATCAGAGTGAAGGGGGGGAAGGCGTAAGACAGCTGGTAGTGCCACTGTTGAGCTAGTGCGTCTATGGCTACTGCCTGGTCCTCTCTGTGGAGAGAGAAGAAACTTTGCACTTTCGCATTCTGCTGGTTGGCAAACAGGTCTATCTGTGGCTGACCCCACTCCTGAGTGATTGCCCTGAAGACCTCCGGGTTTAAGCTCCATTCTGCCTCTAGTATGCTTCTCCTGCTTAGCAGGTCTGCTAATAGGTTTTGAGACCCTTTTAGGTGCACCGCTGATAGGGATGCTACGTTCTGCTCTGCCCATGAGAGGAGATGGTTGGCCAGTTGCATAAGGCCTCTGCTTCTGGTCCCCCCCTGCTTTAGGACATATGCCACTGCCGTGGTGTTGTCCGACAGGACCTGCACATGTTGACCCTTCACCAACTGATGGAAAGCTTGAAGCCCTAGAAATATCGCTTTCAACTCCCTCCAGTTTGAGGATCTTCTGGACTCTGTTCTGGACCAGACGCCCTGGGCAGTCTGTCCCTCTAGATGGGCCCCCCAACCCCAGGAACTCGCGTCTGTTGTTAAACGCTTTCCTACTGGAAATACCCATGGAAGACCCTTGTTCAAATTTACTGGGTTTCTCCACCACCAGAGTGCTCGTTTTACGTTTGAAGTTAACCTGAAACATTTCTCTAGTGACTCTTGGTGTGACCAAGACTGAAGGATATTCATTTGGAGAGGACGAGAGTGTAACCTCGCCCATGGGACCGCCGGAATTGAGGCTGTAAGCAGCCCCAGGACGGCCATTGCTGTCCTGACTGACACCCCTTGGTTTGTCTGTACTTGAGACACCGCCACCATGACCTTCTCTATCTTTTCCTGAGGTAAAAAGACCTTCTGAAGGATCGAATCTATGTTGTACCCCAGAAACCTTGTTTCTTGAGAAGGTATCAAGTTTGATTTCTCGCGGTTTAGTAACCAGCCGAGACTTCCCAGATGAACCTGCGATGACTGCAGATTCGTCGCAAGTTGATCCCGGGAGTCCGCAAAAAACAGTAGGTCGTCCAAGTATGGGATGACCGAGATCGCTTTGAGCTTCAGTGGCTCTAGGGCCTCTGCCATGATCTTGGTAAAGATCCTGGGTGAGGACGACAACCCGAAAGGGAGGGCTCTGAACTGAAGATGCCGTATCCTGTTCCCTAGGTCTACTGCCAGTCTGAGGAACTGTTGAGATGCTTGGGCAATCGGGACGTGCAAGTAAGCATCTCTGAGGTCCAGAGAGGCCATGAAGCAACCGGGTGTCAACAGCTTTGTTATTGAATAAATCGTATCCATCCGGAACCGTTTGTACTTTATTGACTTGTTTAACATTTTTAGGTTCAAAATCAGGCGGAATTTGCCTGAGGGTTTTTTGACCAAAAAAATGTGGGAATAAAAACCCTGACCCTCTTGATGTTTTGGGACCTGTATTATCACTCTCTGACTCATCAGATCCTGTAACAGGTTCGTCATTGCAGTAGCTTTTTCTTTGTCCCGGGGAAGGGCTGTGACATAGAACCTCGTTGGGGGACACTCTGAAAATTCCAGCCTGTACCCCTCCGTAATGATTCTTTCCACAAAGGGGCTCGTGGTCATCTGTTTCCATTGTGGGAGAAAAGCAGCCAGTCTTCCTCCCACTGGAAGCAGATCGTCACTTGCTTTTGGTAGTTGGTTCTGAGGGGTTTTTAAATAAGATACCTCCTCTACCTCTCCCTCTTTGGGACCCCCATCTCCTTTTATTTTCTTCCTTACTCTTATGGGACTGTTGAAAAGGACGAAAATTTTTCTTAGGGTTCTGACCCTTTTTAGGGGGGAAAGCCTTCTTCTTATCTGCCGTTCTGTCAAGAACTTTCTCTAGGTCCTGACCGAACAAAAGGTCCCCTGAGAAAGGCAGACCACAAAGCTTGACCTTAGAGGGGATATCACCCGACCAGGTCTTTAACCAAACTGCTCGCCTGACTGAGTTCACCAGGGCTGCTGACCTTGCAGCCATTTTAATGGACTCAGCAGAAGCATCTGCCATATATTTAATGGCTTTTAAGATTAAGGGGAAAGAATCTAATAGATCCTTTCTTGAGGTGCCTGCCTCGACATGACTCCTTAATTTCTCAACCCAGCATTCTAGATTGCGGGCGACTATTGTGGCGGCCATAGCTGGTTTCAGACTGGTTGCAGTAGAATCCCAGGCCTTCTTTAGGAGGGAATCTGCCCTCTTGTCCATCGGATCTTTCAGGACCCCCATGTCCTCAAAAGCCAGGTCTGTATGACGAGACACCTGTGAGAAAGCTGCGTCTACTTTAGGCTTTTTGTTCCACACCTCTGTTTCACCACTTTCAAACGGAAACCTTCTTCTAAGGGTCTTTGAAAAAAAGGGGGCCCTTTCAGGGTCCTTCCATTCCTTCTTGATGGTGTCCGAGAGGACTTTGTGGACCGGGAAAACCCGGCTTTTAGACTCATCCAGTCCCTGATACATCTTATCGTGTATGGATAACTGAACCTTTTCTTCCTGGATACCCAGGGTAACATAAATTGCCTTGAGTAAGTCCTCCACTTCGTCTAATGACAATTTAAACTTTGAGTTTTTGCTACTATCATCTTCATCCTCCTCCTCATCTGAATCCCTGAGAGAGGGGAGAGTACTAGTCCCTTCATCTGCCGAATCCCCCTCTGTTTGACCCGAAACTGGGATTTTCGGACTGGGTGGCGGCTGCTGTGGCTCCCCCAAACTTGAGGAGCCTTGTGTGATCATATCCTTCACTGAGCCTAAAGAGCTTGCCAGCTCCTGGACTGAGGAAAAAAGGTCCTTATACTGTTGTGAAGTTTCCTCTTCCACCAGATTTTTAATGCAGGATCTGCACATTGGTTTTTGCCAAGAATCCCTTAAAGGATTTTTGCAAGACGGGCATTTTCTGGATGTATCTAAGTGCTTAGCTTTGGTTGTAGATTTTTCCTGTAACGAGATGAAACCAAAGTTACCATCTCCCAAAAAGAAAAATGTTTTTTTTTTTTTTTTTTTAAAACACCCAAGTGCCGCCACCAACCAAATGCCTGGACTAAGTGCCACCACCACTAACGGTTATACAGACCAAGAGCGTTAACCTGGACTGGTAACCACAGGCTCCCTCAGGGAGGAACAACAATACACAAAACTAAGCCCAATATAGTAAGAATAAAAGGCACCGCTGTACCCCTCTTACCTGGGCCTGACCGGTGCTTGCAGCGCCTGTATCCGCCGGTGTTGTCTGTCTCTCCTCCATTGTAGAGCGCAGTCACACGAGTAGCTGGAGATTGACTCCATTTTAAATTTTCCCGGCCGCCCGCGTCATCATCGGGGGCCGGAAACGGAAGCACCGGTCACCTGACCTGCCCCACAGATGCTGCGTTCCAGGCGCTGGGAACCAGCAGCGCCACGCCCCCCCCCGGAAACGGCGTCACCGTGCATGACGCGGGTCGCCAGCCGGGACCCGGAACTGAGAATGCGGACCACCGCCGACCCGCGCCGGCTACCGCACGGTCACCTGGACCTCTACCGCAGTTCCTGGGCACAACGACACCGTCCCCTGGGAGGCCGAAAGTTCCGGTGAACCGGAGCGTCTGGGGACTCCTGAACGCCCCCTCCCCGTGAAGAGGGGTCAGGATGGTCGCCGCCAACAAATATCAGACAAAAAAGGTAAGCTCAAGACAACCTCTCCGCCTTGGGAGAGACAGCTCCCTGGTTCCCTGTGATGCTTCCACCATGGCGGAGGAAACACAATAACAGAGGCCATGGTGGAAGAGGAGGGATCTTAAAGGATCACGTGTGTTTCCTAAGAAATGGGCGGAGCTGCGCTCTCTCCAAGGTTGTCCTGAAAGGCGATTGGAGAAAAAAAATTTGATGTCACAATGTATAAGATTTCCCATCATCTGTGCCCAGTCTTGACACACAGAGTTAATCCAGATCTGAGAAATCCTCTTTTAATGTTCAGTGAAAATGAACAGCCTTCCAGATAAAAACCTGCACTCTTCCTTTGAGTGAGAGGTTATTTACTTGGACATGTTTATTATATGTTATGTGATATGAGGTGATATAACATCATAACACATCCTGGTAATATACAATGAACTTTGGATCACCTCTTGTTATGATAAACATGTCCAAGCTAGATATGTAAATAACCTGTTACTGAAAGCAATAACAGAGAAACGGACTTTATAATTTGGCAAGTTTTTATCTGGAATTCTGTTAATTTGCACTGAACATTACAAGAGGATTACTCAGATCTGGATTAACTCTGTGTGGCAAGACTGAGCACAGATGATAGGAAATCTTATACTCTACATTGTGACATCAAAATTTTTTTTGGGGGGGTTTACATCCACTTTAATGCATAGATTGCATGAAGTTGAAAAAAAAATTCATTTAGGACTCCTTTAAACCTCGTACACACCAGTAGTATTTTTATTTCCGTTCAGACGTACAGCGATCGCCTCTACTGTGCCTTTGTGTACTAATGGGGGGGAGGGGGGGCTCCTCCGCCAAAACATGCCTATCAAGGCTCTCAGCCATTGGCCACCCATCAGGCCCGTGTGTAGTAGGCTTTAGGGTTTGTAAATACTCAAATGTACTCTAATGAAGCCCATTGTAAACAGCACTTAGCAGAAGCCTGGCAGTCCAGAGCAGTAATAGTTATAAACCTCCACAATGCCAGAGACTGGTAAATGGCCATCATAAAATCATTTACAAGCAGTAAACATTTGCAGTCGGGCTCTACCTGACCCGAAACTGCCTTCTATGAGGCAAGCCATAGATGAGGAGATTTTTTTTGTTGCAATGTGGAAATTCCTCTTGCAGAGCTACTCAAACACCACGATTATCACTAGTGGATATAGCTGCTGGCAATAATTGCACATAAAAAGCCAACATGCTGGTCATACCCATGTTAATTGATGGGTCGACTTTGGTACAGTCAGTCTGCCCATAGTTGGTTCCAATTGCGGCCCGTCCCTGCTGAACCAGCCGAGATTAGAACTGTTAATGGTTGGCCTAAAATTAAATTACATTCACAACAAAAGTCTACTGAAATGTACAGGAAAATAGTGATTCAGTAGATTCCAGACATGAATATGCTATGGCCTCGTTCACACGGGTGTCTTTTAGCAAACATCCGTACAGGTGTTCTGTGCATCCCAATTCATTAGGATGCAGCAGCTGCACAGATACAGTTACTACCGCCCAAAATGACATCTGTGCCCAAATTAACCACTTAAGACCCGGACCATTATGCAGGTAAAGGACCTGGCCCCTTTTTTGCGATTCGGCACTGCAAAGTTTTAACTGACAATTGCGTGGTCGTGCAGCGTGGCTCCCAAACAAAATTGGTGTCCTTTTTTCCCCACAAATAGAGCTTTCTTTTCCTGGTATTTGATCACCTCTGCGGTTTTTAGTTTTTGCGCTATAAACAAAAATAGAGCGACAACTTAGCAAAAAGTAAAAAATATTGAATTTTTTCAATTAAAATTTCCCCCAAAAATATCAGAATAGGCCGATACGTATTCTTCTACATATTTTTGATTAAAAAAAAAAGCGTTTACAAAATAGGGGATAGTTTTATGGCATTTTTATTAATTTTTTTTTTTTTTTTTTTTACTACTAATGGCGGCGATCTGCGATTTTTTTTGTGACTGCGACATTATCATGGACACATCGGACACTTTTGACACATTTCTGGGAAAATTGTCATTTTCACAGGGAAAAGGTCTATAAAAATGCACTGATTACTGTGAAAATTACAATTGCAGTTGCAGTTTGGGAGTTAACCACTAGGGGGCACTGTAGGGGTTAAGTGTGACCTCATATGTGTTTCTAACTGTAGGGGGCGGGGCTGGACGTGTGAGGTCAGTGATTGTCTTTCCCTATATCAGGGAACAGACGATCAATGACATTGCCACAATGAAGAACGGGGAAGCTGTGTTTACACACACCTCTCCCCGTTCTTCAGCTCCGGTGACTGATCAGGGGGCACCGGCGGTGATCAGGTCCGCGGTCACGGAGATTTGGACCGGGTCACAACCGCGCTGCCAGCGGCGCGCTTGCGGCCCCACGGCTGGGCCTTAAAGAGACACGTACAGGTACGTGATTGTGCCGAGCCGTGCCATTCTGCCGACATATATCGGCGTGAAGGTGTACTTAAGTGGTTAAAGGTTTATAATTTTGTTCACATAAATAGAGCTTTCTTTTGGTGGTATTTAAGGCAGTGTTCCACCAGAAATTTATATATATATATATATATATATATATATATATATATATATATATATATATATATATATATATATATATATATATATATATATATATATATTAAAAATCAGCAGCTACAAATACTGCAGCTGCTGACTTTTAATATATGGGCACTTACCTGTCCAAAACACCCACAATGCCGGAAGCCGAAGCCCACCTGTCAGTCGGCTCTCGGATGCTGCCGCCACCATCCTCGGTGAGGGAATCAGAAAAGGAAGCATTGCGGCTTCACCTCCTGGTTCCCTACTGCGCATTCGCGAATCGTGCTGCGCGTCCTCACTGGTCCCTGCTGCCTTCTGGGACCTGTGTGTCTCCCAGAAGACAGCAGGGGGAGACAGTAGGTCACCGTGACCACCGAGGTGATCTATGCCAGGAAGTGGGAGCAAATAC
Organism: Rana kukunoris; assembly: GCA_029574335.1. NCBI lineage: Eukaryota > Metazoa > Chordata > Amphibia > Anura > Ranidae > Rana > Rana kukunoris. Next base: position 32,301 of record JAJQKJ010001098.1, read on the forward strand.
CTGTATTACACCAGGTATCTGCTCCCTCCTCCTCCCTGAAAGGTGCCAAATGTGACACCGGAGGGGGGGGGGGGTCCAAAAAGTGGTACATATGGGCTGTGATTGGCCCTGTCTGTTCCATGTGATCAAATTGACCAATCACAGCTAGCAACGTAATGGATTGCATGAAAGGAAGCCATCCATTGTATACAACTGTCATGTAGAGCTGCACGATTCTGGCTAAAATGAGAATAACTATTTTTTTTGCTTAGAATAAAGATCACGATTCTTTCAAGATTCTTGCAGCACATCATCTTTCACATTATACAAAAAAATTGTGCCAACTTTACTGTTTAGATTTTTTCTTTTTAATTCATTAAAGTGAATTCTTTAAAAAAATATTGCATTTGAAAGGCCACTGGGCAAATACAGTGCGACATAAAATATTGTAACAACCGCCATTTTATTCTTTAGGGTCTCTGCTAAAAATATATATATATATATATATATATATATATATATATATATATATATATAGGTTTGGGGGTTCCAAATAATTTTCTAGCAAAAAATACTGATTTTAACTGGTAAGCAACAAGTGTCAGAAAAAGGTTTAGGTAAACAGACTTCATTTACAGACCGAAGTTCATCCCTTTGATCTAAAAGAACAAAATGTTACAATGTTTTTCTTTATCTCCGCCTGAGCGATGTTGTGATAAACTTAGTGTAGGCTGCCTGGTATTTTTTTTTTTGACAGCTGTCGGCTTGAGCAGAGAACTCTCTGCACTGGATTGAGGAAATGCCACCCTATTAGATTTTAAGCTCTTCTCATCAGGGCCCTCTTAATCTTCTTGTATTTTATTGTATTGTAACTGTATTGTCTCCCTTTTATATTGTAAAGCGCTGCGTAAACTGTTGGCACTATAAAAATCCTGTATAATAATAATAATTATAAATGCTGTGTTAAGAATGTGAGGGGGGGGGGGTTTTAATTGCGAGCTTTACTGTCATGTGAACTGCCATAATTCATGATGGAGGTCACATGGTACCGACAGGGAGCGAGTACTCTGATCAGTCATTGGCTATGTCTGGTGGACACAGCCAGTGACAGATCGTGCCCCCCTGCACAGCCCCTTGGTTGGTCCTTCCTGACAGGACATCATATGACTTCCAGTCACGATAAGAAAGTCACGGCCCGGCTGTCATATCAGCAGATCGCTGGTGCGATGCGAGTCTCCTGCAGACCTGTCAGTGTATCTGTACATCCCGTATGGGCAAGCAGATACACTGCTAGGAAGAATCAATGAACTACCACAGAGGAATGGGGCACTTTAAAAAATGCTTTTTATTTTTACACTGTCCTTTTATTTTATTTTTTGATCAGTTATTTCTATTACAAGGAATGTTAACATCCCATGTAATAGAAATAAGCATGACAGGTCATCTTTATTGAGAGATCCGGGGGCAGTAAGACCTCAGATCTCTCCTTTACCATTAAAAGCAAAAGAAAAACAAATGCAGTCTTCACTCTAAAAAAATTATTTGGTTATGACTGAGAGCCAGAAGTGATGTCAGAGGTCGTTCCGGTCCTCCAAGGGCATAGAGCCCAGTGGGGGCCATCTTGCCCTCACTTAACCTCCTGCCTAGCCGTTGGCTTGCCCCAGATCGCTTCCAGGCTTTACTGACAGCTCCTGTAAGCTCGGAAACAAGCGGGAGGGGGCCCCTCACCCCTGGGCAATCTGCCCATAGTAAATAACGATACCAGGTTATGATAACTAGCTGCCTCCATAACACTGATATTTAACATTAAAGTAATGACGTTTATATACTGTGGGCGGTCTGCAAATGGGTAATAAATAGGCACTCTCCTGTCCTAGGATCCAGCACTGTGCTCACCCGAGCCGGTTCCAGCCGGCATCTTAACTGTGGGCAGTAAGCTATACTGCTTGTGGCTTCACAGCCAGCAATGTGAATTGTCCCTTTATGTATGCGGTTTGAGGGGGGGGGGGGGGTTGGTAGAGAACGTCTGCTTAGACTGTCTAGGCCAGGGGTCTCAAACTGGTGGCCCTCCAGCTGTTACGAAACTACAAGTTCCATGAGGCATTGCAAGGCTGACAGTTACAGGCATGACTCCCACAGGCAGAGGCATGATGGGACTTGTAGTTTCGCATAAGCAGGAGGGCGGCCAGTTTGAGGCTCCTGGTCTAGACCAAGGATAGGCAACCTCGGCCCTCCAGCTGTGGTGAAACTACAGGTCCCATGAGACATATCAAGACCCTAAAAAATATCACAGGCATGACTCCTAGGGGAGCAGAGGCATGATGGGATTTGTAGTTCCACCACAGCTGAAGTGCCGAGGTTGCCTACCTCTGGCCTAGACAATCTGAGCAGAAGTGGGAGCGGGTACCTGTCAAAACTAGGTGCCCCCAGTTCCCCCTCAAAAAAATTAAATTTCAAATGTGGTAGGGGAGGACGACATCAAGCAGAACTTCCCCTTTAGGGTGGTGTTCCACTTTAACCGACCCGCCCCCTTGCCACGTGATCAGCTGTCAGCCAATGACAGCTGATCACATGATGTAAACAGAAGATCTGTAATCAGATTTTCTTCCCCCCCTCACTCTGACAGCTTGAGGAGAAAAAAAATTAAAAACACAATAATCGGATTCTGTGTAAGGGACATCGGTCCCGAAGAGGAACAGCCACCTCATTTGTGCCGCCTGCCAGTGCATATCAGTACCCACCAGTGTATATCAGTGCCACCTATCAATGCCCACCAGTGGTGCCAATCAATGCCTCATAAGTGCCACCTACCAGTGCCCATCACTGCCACCTATTAAGTGCCACCTCATCAGGGCACCCTATCTGTGCCCATCAATGAACAAGAAAAATTACCCGTTTTTAAAATTTTATAGCAAAATATAAAACCGTTTTTTTTTTTTTTTTTTCAAATCTAATGCCCCCCCCCCCCCCCCAAATACCACCAAAAGAAAGCTCTATTTGCGGGAAGAAAGGAATAAAAATATCATGTGGGTACAATGCCGCACGACACTCATTCAAAGAGTGACAGCGTCAAAAGCAGAAAATGTATCTGGGCAGGAAGGGGGTGAAAGTGCCCGGTAAGCAAGTGGTTAAGTAATTCCTTGATTACACATTGCATGTCCTGTCTATTACATGAGTGGAGGAGTCTGGTCCTGGTGGGGGAATGGTTTCCTGGACACACATGTCAGCACACATCCATCATGTCTTCTCATGGAGTCCCTGGTTCAGCCAAATACCAGAAAGGGGAGATTTCCTGTAGACACATCACACTTCACATAAGTTATGGTGGTCAGTGTGGTAGGGGAAGGTTTTCCTGATAACACACTACACTTCCTGACACCACACATGGGATAAGCCTGGTAGGGGAAGGTTTTCCTGGGTACACATTACACTTCCTGGCAGCACACGTCTATTAAGTCTCTGGGTCAGTGTGGTGGTGATAGGGGAAGTTTTTCCTGACACACTCTGTCCTTCCTCCCCACATTCTATAGTCTGTCAGTGTAGTGAATATACAGTGAGAGGAGAGGGTCCCCTCACCGCCATGTGCCGCCCTCTGCTCTCTCACACACACACACACACATGACACGGGCGGTTCAGTCACACAAAGCCCCCTCGGTCCCGCTCACCTCCCCCCGCAGCACTCCATGCTCCCGCAGGCCCCGGATGGTCTCGGCCAGCTCTCCCTCGCTCAGCTCCTTCTCCAGCAGCCCGCTCACGATAGCCTCCATCATTCGCACCCCTACACACTAGTGATGTCCAGTTCATGAACGAATCGTTCTTTTGAATCGGTTCTTTTCAGTGAACTGAGTGAATCGATTCATGTGAGTGAGTGAACCGTCTGTAATGGTTCTCTGTGCACTCAATACAAAGCATAGGAGAGCAGGCTGGTAATATGATCCTAGAGTGAGAGAGCTCGGCCCCTCCCTTCAACCAATCAGAGTGCTCAAGGCACAGAGACACTCAGGAACTGCATACATGAGTCATCATCAGTACACAGTATACCGAGTTAAAAGAATCAAACGAGTTATTGAGTTAAAGAACTGAGTTGAAGAATCGTATGAGTTGTTATAATCCAGTACACTGTAATAACCACGAGTCACCACCAGGAGAACAATACATTAAATCACAATGATCAGGGAGCAGAAATACACTACAGACTGACTGCTTTAAAGACAGAGAGGACAAAGAGTCAGAATAAGAAAATATACTCATTCATATTAATTCTTTAACCCTTTAGAATTTAGTTAGCTTATCCTAAAGGAGATATGTATGTCTGTTTTAAAAGCATTTTTTTTTTTTCATTAAACAATAAAGAAACCCCTTTGGGGCAATTTGTAATATACGGTAGATAGTGATAACGGGTAGTACAGGACATTCATTAACCATGAGTTATATTTCTAGAATTATTGCAGTCTCTCTGACGTTTGTGGTGACACCTAACGTGTGAAGCAATCATCGTTTATGTACACATGCACGCCCTACACACGTTTAATCACATGCAGATATCGGGGTCCGTGGGGATAGTTTTAATTTTGTTTATTTTTTCACTTAACAAGCCCCACCCCTATGTAATAGTTTTTTTTTTTTAAAGTGACAGGTTCTCTTTATTGCATCTGGGGTCTGTTATACAATCATATGAGTATAAGATTGTGCTCTGTAACCTGGGTAGCAGGTGTTCTGTCAGATCAAGCATCTATAGGATCAGCCAATATTGCCACTTACAGCGACGCACAAACAGTGGTATAAACGAAAAGCGGGTTTTTGTGCATGTGAACTGCATTCTGAAAAATGGCTAGCCATCAGATTTGTCTGTAGTCTTTACAGTGCATAATGAGGCTCCTTTCATACTTGTGCGACTTGGGACTACAAAGTCGCAGGACAAGTGCTACCCCATGATTTCCAACGAGTACCGTCCATATCTATGCGACTTCAAAAGTAGTCACTGCATTACTTTGGTTCGATTTTGATGCGACTTGAGGCAGAAACCTCAAGATTACATAGGTATTGCTTCAAGTCGCATCAAAATTGCATCAAAGTCACAGTAAAAATCGTGGAAAAAATTGCACGACTTTCAAGTTGCACAAGTGTGAAAGCAGCCTAAAGATTACATTTTACTACCGTGGGTACTTTGCCCGCCCGCACTAATAAAATCCGATAATTTTTACTGTGCATGCGCTGTGAAGACTACGGAAAAATACAATGGTTAGCAATATTAACTGAAGTTGGCCCATCAGAATTTGATTCACATGCACAAAAACCCACTTTTCATTTAAACAGCTTTTTGTGCATCACCAGCTGGCTAATCTGACAAATTGTGATCTGATACTATATGATTGTCCTCTGAGCACAGAACCAAATACAAGTAAATGTCCCCAGGACCTGCAAACCTGTGAAGAATCGTTCTATTGCTTCTAATCATTTAAGAAGGTTGAATCAGAGCTTTGGTTCACTTGCTTGTCAGTAGACTCAGCAAGTGAACTGAAGAACTGAAGAATCGATTCATTGAATCGGTTCATTTCAGTGAGTGACTCGAAATGAACCGATTCAGTTAAAAGAGTCGAACTTCCCATCACTACTACACACACCGCCGCCATCTTCCCGCCACCGCCGCCACTACTCCGCGTCATCACCCAGCGCGGCTTACAGCCGTGACGTCACTCAGCCGCGTCCTCAGCCGTCTGCACTGCGAGACGGGGAAACCATAGCAACGGCGAGGCTGAAGGCGAAACTCAGACACGCACAGCAAGTGACTACAGCTAGCTTAGCAACCAGTATCCTCCCTAGTAACCAGAGCTTATAGCAACCAGCATCCTTCCAAGCAACCAGTGTTCATAACAACCAGCATCTTACCTGGCAACCAACATCTTCCCTAGCAACCAGTGTTCATAACAACCAGCATCCTACCTAGCAACCAGCATCCTCCATAGCAACCAGAATTCATAGCAACCAGTGTTCATAACAACCAGCATCCTCCCTAGCGACCAGTATTCTCCCTAGCAACAATAGGACATAGCAACCAGTATCCTCCCTAGTAACCAGAGCTCATAGCAACCAGCATCCTTCCAAGCAACCAGTGTTCATAACAACCAGCATCTTACCTGGCAACCAACATCTTCCCTAGCAACCAGTGTTCATAACAACCAGCATCCTACCTAGCAACCAGCATCCTCCATAGCAACCAGAATTCATAGCAACCAGTGTTCATAACAACCAGCATCCTCCCTAGCGACCAGTATTCTCCCTAGCAACAATAGGACATAGCAACCAGTATCCTCCCTAGTAACCAGAGCTCATAGCAACCAGCATCCTTCCAAGCAACCAGTGTTCATAACTACCAGCATCTTACCTGGCAACCAACATCTTCCCTAGCAACCAGTGTTCATAACAACCAGCATCCTACCTAGCAACCAGCATCCTCCATAGCAACCAGAATTCATAGCAACCAGTGTTCATAACAACCAGCATCCTCCCTAGCGACCAGTATTCTCCCTAGCAACAATAGGACATAGCAACCAGTATCCTCCCTAGTAACCAGAGCTCATAGCAACCAGCATCCTTCCAAGCAACCAGTGTTCATAACAACCAGCATCTTACCTGGCAACCAACATCTTCCCTAGCAACCAGTGTTCATAACCACCAGCATCCTACCTAGCAACCAGCATCCTCCCTAGCAACCAGAATTCATAACAACCAACATCCTACCTAGCAACCAGTGTTTTCCCCTATCAACAATAGGACATAGCAACCAGCATCCTCCATAGCGACCAGAATTCCTAGTAACCAGTGTTCATAACAACCAGCATCCTCCCTAGCGACCAGTATTCTCCCTAGCAACAATAGGACATAGCAGCCAGAATCCTCCATAGCAACCAGTGTTCATAACAACCAGCATCCTCCCTAGCAACCATAGCTCATAGCAACCAGCAACCTCCCTAGAAACCATAGCTCATAACAACCAGCATCCTCTCTAGAAATCATAGCTCATAGCAGCCACCATTCTCTCTAGCAACAATAGCACATAGTATCCAGCATCCTCCCTAGAAACCTGAAATTCATAGCAATACGCATACCCAATCAACCAGCATTCTCCCTAGTAACCATAGTTTATAGCAACCAACATCATTCCTAGAAATCGTAGCACATAGCAACCAGCATTCTGCCTATTGACCAGCGCTCAGAGCAACCAGCATCCTCCCTAGCAAAAATTGGTCATAACAACCAGGATCCTCTCTAGCAATCATAGCAACCAGCATCCTCCCTAGCAACATTAGCACATAGTAACCAGCATATTTCCTAGAAATCTGAAACTCATAGCAATAAGCACACTCCCCAGTAACCAGTGTTCATAGCAACTGGCATTCTCCCATAGCTTATAGCAAACTATCATCCCTAGAAACCATAGCACAAAGCAACAAGCATCCTATCTAGCAACCAGTGTTCATAGCCGCCAGCATCTTCCCTAGCAACTGTAGCACATATCAACTGGCATCCTTCCTAGCAACTGTAGCTCATATTAACCAGTATCTTCCCTAGCAACTGTAGCACCTATTTACTAGCATCCTGCCAAGCAACCACAGTACATAGCAACCAGCATCCTCTCTAGCAACCAGTATTGATAGCAACCATCATCTTCATTAGAAAGCATAACTCATGGCAACCAGCATCCCCACTAGCAGCCAAAGCTCATAGTAATCAGCATCCTCTCTAGCAACCAGGGTATATAGCGACCAGCATTCTCCTTAGCAACCATAGCTCATAGCAATCAGCATCATCGCTAGCAACCAATGTTCATAGTAACCAGCATCCTCCCTTGCAATCGTAGCACATAGCAACCAGCATCTCCCCTAGCAACCAGTATTGATAGAAACCATCATCTTCTATAGCAAGCATAAGGAGGATCTTCACTAGCAAACAAAGCTCATCGTAACCAGCATCCTCTCTAGCAACCATAGCTCATGGCAATCGGTATCCTTGGTAGCAACTGTAGCACATAGCAACCAGCATCCTCCCTAGCAACAAGTATTGATAGCAACCATCATCTTCCATAGGAAGCACAACTCAGAGCAACCAGCATCCTCATTAGCAGCCAAAGATCATAGTGACCAGCATCCTCCCTAGCAACCAGGGCACATAGCAATCAGCATTCTCCCTAGCAACCATAGCTCATAGCAATTAGCATCCTTGCTAGCAACCAATTTTCATAGCAACCAACATCCTGCCTAGAAACCATTGTCATAGTAACCAGCACCCTCCATAGCAAACGTAGCTCATAGCAACCAGCATCTTCCCCAGTAACCAGAACTTGTAGCAGCAAGTATCTTCCCTACAACTTATGTTTCCACAACCAGAATTCTCCCTGCAAACCATAGCACATAGCAACCAGCATTCTCCCTAGCAACAGTAGCTTGTACCAACCAACAACCTCCTTAGCAACAGTAGCACATAGCAACAAGCATCCTTCCTAGGAACCAGTGTTCATAGCAACCAGCATCCTCCCTATCATCCATAACTCATAGCAATCAACATCCTTATTAGCAATAAAAACACCTCACAACCAGCATCTTCCCTAGCAATCAAAGCTCATAGCAGTCAGCGTCTGTAACGGGAGGGCCAGTGGAACCCAGAAGCTCTTAGAAAGCATGAGCCAGAAAATAATGGACATTCAGAATACATCTTGGACTACCTGAGATGGGGCCATAATGATTATCCACAATATATTCCAGGATACCTTTAAAGAACTAATTACTGTTTGTTGATTCTGAACTCAACAGGTTAATTGAAAGATGGTAATGTCATCACCTCCAGCTACCTGGCTGCCTGTGTAATGTAAATTGAATCCAGATTAACTTCTAAGGATCTTTCATTGTGGCTTGTGTTAATTGACCCTGTATTGTGTGAAGGATAATGTGTATTGAAAGTTAACAGACAGCCTAAAGGTCAGGTGTCGTCAGCTGTAGTTAATTAGCGCATGTAAATTAGTCAGGCCTTGGAGTCAGGATGTCTGCTAAGAGATGTATTCAGGATGATGTGTAATGGGGGGGGGGGGGGGGCTTGTTAGGTACCATTGTGTGATGTTGTGGGTGGATCCGGGCCATATCTCCTGTGGTATCCTAAATTGTATATAAGAGCCTGTATTTCTCATTAAAGGCATTCCCTGTTTTGAACTTCATACAGAGCTGTGTCTCATATTATTCTTATGGGTCACGTTCACCTGACTGTGGAGTGTCGGTAGCTGCCTTGTGTTCGGGAATGGAATATCCTAAATGGAGTTAACCCCTTTCCCATTTAGGGTGCCGTTACAGCGTCTTTCCTAGCAACCATAGCTCACAGCAACCAGCATCCTCCCTAACAACTGTAGCTCATAGCAACTAGTACCCCTCCTAGCAACCAGTGTTCATAACAATCTGTGTTCTCCCTAGCAACCATAGTTTGTAACCATCTGCATCCTCCCTAGTAGTATCCATAGCATTTAGCAACCAGCATCCTCCATAACAACTGTAGCTCATAGCAACTAGTACCCCTCCTAGCAACCAGTGTTTATAACAATCTGTGTTCTCCCTAGCAACCATAGTTTGTAACCATCTGCATCCTCCCTAGTAGTATTCATAGCATTTAGCAACCAGCATCCTCCATAACAACTGTAGCTCATTGCAACTAGTACCCCTCCTAGCAACCAGTGTTCATAACAATCTGTGTTCTCCCTAGCAACCATAGTTTGTAACCATCTGCATCCTCCCTAGTAGTATTCATAGCATTTAGCAACCAGCATCCTCCATAACAACTGTAGCTCATAGCAACTAGTACCCCTCCTAGCAACCAGTGTTCCTAACAATCTGTGTTCTCCCTAGTAACCATAGTTCGTAACCATCTGCGTCCTCCCTAGTAGTATCCATAGCATTTAGCAACCAGCATCCTCCATAGCAACCAGTTTTTATAGCAACCAGCATCCATCGTTTATAGCAGTCGAGCATCCAGCATCCTTCCTACCACCCAGTATTCATAGCAACAAGCATCCTCCCATTCAATCATAAAATAAATCAACCAGCATCCTCCTTAGCAATCATAACTTGTAGTAACCATAGCTCAAAGCAACCAGCATTCTTCCTAGCAACTGTAGCTCATAGCAACCAGCATCATCCCTAGAAATCGTAGCACATAGCAACAACCATCATCCCTAGAAATCGTAGCACATAGCAACCAGCATCATCCCTAGAAATCGTAGCACATAGCAACCAGCATGCTGCATAGCAATCATAGCAAAAAGCATAGTATCCACCATGCTACATACATTTGTGTTGAAAATTATTCAACCCCCCAATGCTGTAAAGGGTTTAAGTGAATTTAGTGTACATTTGTAATTGTATTCAGAATGAAATCCTATAAGGAGTTCTTAAAGAACCATATGCAACTAAAATGACATCAATTGGGTTTGTAATACAGTAGTAAATGGTTATTTTGTGAATTCTTCATTTACACAATTATTCAAGCCCTTAAAGACTACCACTCTGAAGAAAAGAGGTTCATTGAAGTGTTTTCAATCAGGTCTTGAAAACACCTGTGGATGTCAGGGAGCTGCAATAAAGCCTAATAAGCACCAATCAGGCAGCTTTCAAATTACTTTGATACTCTGCTCCTTATAGACATTTACTAGTGTTGTTACAAACAGGGTGAAGTCAAGAGAATGGTCCGGGAAGACAAGAGAAAGGTGATCACAGGAAGGGCAATGGCTATAAGAAGATTGCAAAGATGTTAAACATACCAAGAGACACCATAAGAAGCATCATTCGCAAATTAAAGGCAAAGGGCACTGTTGAAACGCTACCTGGTCGTGGCAGAAAGAAGATGCTGACTTTGACTGCTGTGCGCTACCTGAAGCGTAGAGTGGAGAAAAGTCCCCTTGTGACTGTGTCACGTACCTTACCAGAGGCCGAAGTGCTGAGAGGGCTTCCCTTGCGACTCGAGTGCAGGGCGCCCCCTGGAGGTGAGACAGGGGACGCGATGCCCAGGGGTGCAGGAGTTGCCGGCTGAGACTTGCTGGAGCGATGCCAGAGAACAGATGAGCACCAGGATATGTAGTCCGGCAGGAGTACCACGGAAGTACCAATAGATTGGCAGGAAACCCAAAGGCGGAGTCAGGAGCCGAGCCGAGGTCATACACGGGAAGCAGGAAGAAACTGGAACAGGTCAGGAGGCAAGCCGAGGTCATACACTGGAGACAAGAAGTAACTGGAAACAGGTCAGGAGGCAAGCCGAGGTCATACACAGAAAGCAGGAACAAGGAATCAGCATCAGGTCAAGGACTGAAGATCATGCAGCAGTTTGGTGACTGCTGCAACCAGGTTTAAATAGGCACTGACGCCTGGAGTCCCGCCCGTATCGTAACGGTGCGCGCGTGCGCGCGTGCACAGTAAAGAACAGCGTATTCACTGTGTTGTTGCCCTTATGCGCGCGCATGCACCTGGTGCTCGTGTTTTCGGGCACTGTGCTCGTATGCGCGCGCATGCGCCTTGTGCTCGTATTCGCGGGCATTGTGCTCGTATGTGCGCGCATTTCAGGTCTGCCAGTTATTTCACGGCCAAATTCTCTGACAGACTGCTGAGGAACTGAGAAAAGATTTGTCAGATGTGGGTACTGAAGTTTCTGCTAAGACAATATGGCTCGCACTGCATAATGAAGGCCTCCATGCCAGAACTCCCAGGCGCACCCCCTTGCTGTCTTCAAAGAATAAGAAGAGTCAACTGCAGTATGCAAAAATCATGTGGACAAACCACAGAAGTTTTGGGATTGTGTTTCCTGGACTGATGAAACAAAATTAGAAGTGTTTGGGCCCATGGATCAACGCTATGTTTGGAGGAGGAAAAACAAGGTCTATGATGAAAAGAACACCTTGCCTACTGTGAAGCATGGCGGGGGGTCAATCATGCTTTGGGGATGTTTTGCTTCTGCAGGTACAGGGAAGCTTCAGCGTGTGCAAGGTACCATGAATTCTCTTCAGTAACAGGAGATAGTGGATAACAATGTGATGCAGTCCGTCACAAACCAGAGGCTTGGGAGACGTTGGACCTTTAAACAGGACAATGATCCCAAGCATACCTCCAAGTCCACTAGAGCATGGTTGCAGATTAAAGGCTGGAATATTTTGGAGTGGCCATCGCAGTCACCAGACTTAAATCCGATTGAGAAACTCTGGTGGGACTTAAAGAAAGCAGTTGCAGTGCGCAAGCCTAATGCCGCGTACACACGATCGTTTTCTGTGAAGTAAAAAACGACGTTTTTGAAACGTCACTTTTCAAAGACAATTTTGCATACACACCATCGTTTTTTCACAAAAAGCGAGGTTACGTTCACCACTCTTTTCCATTGAAGCTCGCTTCATAACTAGCTTCTGGGCATGCGCGGGTTGAAAAACGTCGTTTTAAAAGACGTTTTTGCTACACACGGTGACTTTTTGTGAAACAAAAAACGACGTTTTGAAAAACGACACAAAAATTTCAGGCTGTTGGAATTTTTTTTGGGTCGTTTTTTTGAAGACCAAAAAACGACGTTTTGCCCACACACGATCAATTTAAATGACGTTTTGAAAAACAATGTTTTTTTTCATCGCAAAAAACGACCGTGTGTACGCGGCATTAGAATGTGACTGAACTGGAGGCTTTTGCCCATGACGAATGGGCGAAGATACCCGTAGATCGCTGCAAGACACTTGTGTCAAGCAATGCTTCAAGTTTAAAACCTGTTCTAACTGTAAAAGGATGTTGTACTAAGTACTAAGATTGAATATCAATTGGGGGTTGAATAAAACTGATAATGATGTGAGCACAGAAAAGACATTTGTGGTTATTTCATTATAAATGTTATGTTATATTTGTCTGACCTAGACGTGCCTCTTTGATTTAATTGTAAGCAGGATGACAGGATGATCAAAATCAATGTCAAACTGGCCAAAACAATCAATTTCAGTGGGGGTTGAATAATTTTGAATACAACTGTAGCAATCGGAGCTCATAGCAGAAATCGTAGCATGTAGCAAGCCACATTCATATCCCTCGACAGGACCAAAACTTTATCGGACAGAAATGGTATCTTTTTTTTTTTTCATATTCTACAGAATTTTCCATCTTACCCAAAGTTCTCCATCTATCGAACTGTAAAAAGGAACACTTTGTAATAAGTGATATTTATTTTCCGCTTTTGCCCACGTCATCAAGCAATAAAAGCAAACGGAAATGACTTTTACTGAGTGTCACCACACCTGTTTACTGATCTGGGCTTTGCGGGAGCTTATAAAAGGTCATTAAAACGCTTGTTAATTTGCAACAATGTGTATCTTCTTTGTTATATTGACACCATAATTATCACACCCAACACCAGAATAAAAGTTCTTCATTTATTAGCAGAACTTTTTTATTAGAAAAAACAAACAAACATATTAATACCTTTTAATTGCAATTCTCTAGCCCGGGGGTCTCCAAACTTTTCAATATGAGGACCACGTCATATATTAATTTATTACATATTCAGGTAATGTATCAGCAAATAATAAATTATCAGCAAAGTATCAGCAAATAATAATAAATAAATATGTTTTATGTGGATATTTTTTGGAATCAGCATAATATGATTCAGAACAGAAGAGAAAGAACTTCAGTACAACAAAGCAAAAGTCTGCCCTTACATCAAAATCACACCAGAGACCCCCTTACATCAAAGTCCCCATAAGAAACACCCCTACATCAAAGTCCCCACCAGAGACCCCCTTACATCAAAGTCCCCATCAGAAACCCCCTTACATCAAAGTCCCATCAGAGTCCCCCTTACATCAAAGTCCCCATCAGAGTCCCCCTTACATCAAAGTCCGATCAGTGTTCCCCCTTACATCAAAGTCCCCTCTTACATCAAAGTCCCATCAGAGACCCCCCCTTACATCAAAGTCCCATCAGAGACCCCCCTTACATCAAAGTCCTCACCAGAGACCCCCTTACATCAGAGTCCCCCTTACATCAAAGTCCGATCAGCGTTCCCCCTTACATCAAAGTCCCCCCTTACATCAAAGTCCCTTCAGAGACACCCCCCCTTACATCAAAGTCCCATCAGAGACCCCCCTTACATCAAAGTCCTCACCAGAGACCCCCTTACATTAAAGTCCCATCAGAGACCCCCCTTATATCAAAGTCCCCACCAGAGACCCCCCTTACATCAAAGTCCCATCAGAGTCCCCCCTTACATCAAAGTCCCATCAGAGACCCCCCTTACATCAAAGTCCCCATCAGAGACCCCCATACATTAAAGTCCCATCAGAGACCTCCCTTACATTAAAGTCCCCATAAGAAACCCCTTACATCAAAGTCCCCACCAGAGACCCCCTTACATCAAAGTCCCCATCAGAAACCCCCTTACATCAAAGTCCCATCAGAGTCCCCCCTTACATCAAAGTCCCCATCAAAGTCCAATCAGCGTTCCCCCTTACATCAAAGTCCCCTCTTACATCAAAGTCCCATCAGAGACCCCCCCCCCCCTTACATCAAAGTCCCATCAGAGACCCCCTTATATCAAAGTCCTCACCAGAGATGTCCTTACATTAAAGTCCCATCAGAGACCTCCCTTACATCAAAGTCCCCACCAGAGACCCCCTTACATTAAAGTCCCATCAGAGTCCTCCCTTACATCAAAGTCCCATCAGAGACCCCCCTTACATCAAAGTCCCATCAGAGACCCCCTTACATTAAAGTCTCATCAGAGACCTCCCTTACATCAAAGTCCCCACCAGAGACCCCCCTTACATCAAAGTCCCATCAGAGTCCCCCCTTACATCAAAGTCCCATCAGAGACCCCCCTTACATTAAAGTCCCATCAGAGACCCCCCTTACATCAAAGTCCCCACCAGAGACCCCTTACATTAAAGTCCCATCAGAGACCCCCCTTACATCAAAGTCCCCACCAGAGACCCCTTACATTAAAGTCCCATCAGAGACCCCCCTTACATCAAAGTCCCATCAGAGACCCCCCTTACATCAAAGTCCTCACCAGAGACCCCCTTACATTAAAGTCCCATCAGAGACCTCCCTTATATCAAAGTCCCCACCAGAGACCCCCTTACATCAAAGTCCCATCAGAGTCCCCCCTTACATCAAAGTCCCCATCAGAGACCCCCCTTACATCAAAGTCCCCACCAGAGACCCCCTTACATCAAAGTCCCATCAGAGTCCCCCCTTACATCAAAGTACCCAACAGAGACCCCCTTACATCAAAGTCCCATCAGAGTCCCCCCTTACATCAAAGTCCCATCAGAGACCCCCTTACATCAAAGTCCCCACCAGAACCCCCTTACATCAAAGTCCCATCAGAGACCTCCCTTATATCAAAGTCCCCACCAGAGACCCCCTTACATCAAAGTCCCCATCACAGACCCCCAGCTCCATCTAATGGCCATAATGCAGTATTTTCCTGATTGAGGTATTTCAGGAAAATCCCGAATTATGGCTGCTAGATGGTGCTAGACCTCTTACAGTATGCAAGTTATTTACTGTAAGAGGCTGAGCTAGTGAGCGATCTGAGAATAGCATGCTTCCTTGTATGCATAAGCGAATCCAACAACAGCTGAAATAGCATCCGACTGTGCCAAACCCGTGGTGACATTTTCCATCGCCTTGTGCCAACTAATTATCTATCTGCCATGGTAGTGATAAGGCCTTCTCTATTGTGTGGTGCTGAGCTCATTGTTCCTATGTGCCAGCCAAGCCACCATTATTTGCTGGACCTTAGTTGCCACCTTGCAGGTACATTACCCACATCCAACACTGTGCTAAACACTGCAACATAATAGTCTTATTCTTGTATGTAGATGCCTTGTTCCCTAGTTACATTGCAAACACCCTTCTTTGCCATTCACCTGCAGAGGTACAACATGCCACCCCCTAAAAAACAACTAGAGGTCAGAAACCAGCAGGGAGCCTATGCTTTGCTGATTGCTTGGTCCTACCTTGCGGCAGGAAGAGGGGGGGGGGGGGTTGCTATGCCAGACCTCTGCAGAGAGGCCGATGTTTCATGTCAAGAAAGTATACAGTTAAAAGTCCACACTCTTTGGTTTTCCTGTGGTTTACAGTTGAGAGCAGGGCCATCTTAATAGCATCATGGGACTCTGGGCAAAGTAATGTACTGGGGCCCCAGCTTGCCCCAATTTACACATCTACTTTCTAGAAATAAAGTATAAATTGTTGATAGAATTAAACATATATTCATTAGTACTTTCAATAAAAATCGATTTTACAAAAGGAAAACATTCCATAAATCAAATACTACAACAAAAAGGGCACAGTACAGGGGGGAATGCAGAAGGGCACAGTACAGGGGGGAATGCAGAAGGGCACAGTACAGGGGGGAATGCAGAAGGGCACAGTATGGGGGGAATGCAGAAGGGTACAGTACAGGGGAATGCAGAAGGGCACAGTACAGGGGTGAATGCAGAAGGGCACAGTACAGGGGGAATGCAGAAGGGCACAGTACAGGGG
Source organism: Rana kukunoris (assembly GCA_029574335.1). NCBI lineage: Eukaryota > Metazoa > Chordata > Amphibia > Anura > Ranidae > Rana > Rana kukunoris. The sequence continues at coordinate 48,827 of JAJQKJ010001098.1, forward strand.
GGAATGCAGAAGGGCACAGTACAGGGGGAATGCAGAAGGGCACAGTACAGAGGGGAATGCAGAAGGGCATAGTACAGGGGGATGCAGAAGGGTACAGTACAGAGGGGAATGCAGAAGGGCACAGTACAGAGGGGAATGCAGAAGGGCACAGTACAGGGGGAATGCAAAACCCTCTTCCATTCATGTAAACGGCCAGGAGACCGTCCGGATTCTACTCTGCTATAGGCCACCTGGCCCCAAGTCGCAGCTGCTCCCATCCTTGACGGATTTTGTCTCCACCTACACCCTGAATAGCAGACACCTTTTGCTGCTCGGGGACTTCAATCTCTGGGCTAACTCCCCGCAGGACCCCATTGCCGACGCCTGCATCGACCACCTAGAAGGATTAGGGCTTCAGCAACTAGTATGTGGGCCCACACATGCTTCAGGTCATACGCTCGATCTTATTTTCAGACAAGATCTGGAAATAAAAATCTTGGAAAATGAACCATTGCCATGGACAGATCACCATGCAATTAAATTCATTATTTCCGATTTCCCCCCCTTAACAAAAACATCAAATCCAGTGACAACACACTGGACTAGATGTCAGAAGAAGCTCCACTCTGAGCTTTTCAAAGCCACATTAGGGGAAAAAATAAATACAATTCAGCCGCACCAAACAGCGGAAGAAACATTGGTGCCCATAAACACAGCACTATTGCAGTCAGCTGACTTGATAGCGCCTAAACGAAAGACCCAGATCAGGAAAAATAACTCCGGCTGGTTCAACAACCAGCTGGCGTTACTGAAGCAAGAGCGCAGAAGGGCAGAGGCAGCCTGGAAAAGAAACTCTTCAGATGAGAACCTCTCGATCTACAAGGTAATAACTAGAAAATACTACAAACAAATCTTTGAAGCCAAGAAAAATTATTTTTCTGAGGCTATCAACGGTGCCCTAAATCGCCCCCCGCGAACTCTTCAAGCTGGTCACTCAGACCATGAATCCAGGATGTCTTGTGGCCCCCAACTTGGACTCACAAGAATTTTGCGATGAGTTAGCGGATTGCTTCATTACCAAAATTGAGGCAATCCGGCAAGGCATTCAGCAAAACAATCGCTCTTCCAGCCCCCCCCGGAGTCGATTACACGGCACCGGCAGTAAGTCACCACAGTTAGGTGAGTTCACGCTGGAACCCATCTCCATTCAGACCACTAAAAATATCATCGGCACTCTGCGCAACAGCACTGCGCCAAATGATATTATCCCCACCAAACTGCTGAAGGAATGCGCCGACATCTTGGCACCTCCTGTCACGCAACTTGTCAACCAATCCTTCAAGGAGGGCATAATGCCCTCCCAGTTGAAGGAGGGCTTCATTCAACCCATCCTGAAGAAAGCCACCCTGGATCCTAAGGATCCACTCAACTGGCGCCCCATAACAGGCCTAAATGTTCTCTCCAAGGTAATGGAGAAAGCAGTGGTACAGCAGCTGCAACAGCATCTAGACACCCACACTTACTTACTCGACCCATTTCAATCAGGATTCCGTCCCGGACACGGGACGGAAACTGCATTGCTTAAGATATGGGACGACGTTCTCGAGGCCGCAGACGAAGGAGAATCTTCTCTTCTGGTTCTGCTGGACCTAAGTGCAGCCTTTGATACAGTAGATCACAAGCTGTTGCTGACTCGGCTGGCTAAAGTAGCTAAAGTCGCAGAACGCGATCTATCCTGGTTCTCCTCTTTTTGGAAAATAGATCGCAAATAGTGAAGCTAGGACCCTTCACTTCTGAACAACGCACATTATCGTGCGGGTCCCTCAAGGATCTCCCCTGTCGCCGATGTTATTCAACATCTATGTGCGTCCTCTTTTCGAAATCATCAGCAGCCAAAAACTGCTATATCACTCCTATGCAGACGACACGCAACTGTACTTCCGCATTTGCAATAAAAAGGATCACCACCTCAATCTAGAGACATGCCTCTCTTTGATAGAGGACTGGATGACAAAGAGTTATCTCAAACTCAACGGAGCAAAAACAGAACTTCTTCTGTTTCACGCCAAGCGTAGGAATCTATCGACACCAACTTGGATCCCGCCGCCCATTCTGGGCAAAATTATCACCCCAGCGCCAAAGTCAAAAGTCTTGGGGTCATCTTTGACTCCGACATGACAATGAACGCACAAATAGGGTCAGTAGTCAGCGGATCTCACCATCTGCTGCGCCTACTACGCAGACTCACGCCTTTTATTCCCAAGAAAGACATAGCGGTCGTGGTGGGAGCGATTGTAAATTCCAGACTGGACTATGCAAATGCCCTTTACCTCGGACTCCCCAAGTACCAGATCGCTCGTCTTCAAGTCGTTCAAAATACGGCCGCCAGACTTGTGACTGGAAAAAACCCTGGGAATCAATCTCACCTTCACTGAGATCCCTTCACTGGCTACCAGTTAGAGACAGAATCTCCTTTAAAGCTCTCTGTCTAACGCATAGATGTATCCATGGGAATGCTCCCCATTATCTATGCGAAAAATTACAAGTTCACAATCCCAATCGTATTCTACGATCCACCAATCAAAATCGGCTTCAGATACCAAAAGCCAGATTCAAGTCCAAAGGAGACAGGAGATTCGCTGTCCAAGGTCCCAGACTATGGAACGCCTTACCAGCCAGCATTCGGCTGGAGGAGAACTATCTAGTCTTCAGGAGAAAGATTAAGACGCATCTCTTTTGATCTCAAAGGAGACAGGAGCATCAAGCGCCCAGAGGCGATTTACTTCGCATGTGCTGCGCTATATAAGTTTTCATTCATTCATTCAGAAGGGTACAGTACAGGGGGGAATGCAGAAGGGTACAGTACAGGGGGGAATGCAGAAGGGTACAGTACAGGGGGGAGTGCAGAAGGGCACAGTACAGGGTGAATGCAAAAGCGCACAGTTCAAGGGGAAATGCAGAAGGGTACAGTACAGGGGGGAATGCAGAAGGGTACAGTACAGAGGGGAAATGCAGAAGAGTACAGTACAGGGGGGAATGCAGAAGGGCACAGTACAGAGGGGAATGCAGAAGGGCAAAGTACAGGGGAATGCAGAAGGGCACAGTACAGGGGGGAATGCAGAAGGGCACAGTACAGGGGGGAATGCAGAAGGGCACAGTATGGGTGGAATGCAAAAGGGTACAGTACAGGGGGAATGCAGAAGGGCACAGTACAGGGGGAATGCAGAAGGGCAAAGTACAGGGGGGAATGCAGAAGGGCACAGTACAGGGGGAATGCAGAAGGGCACAGTACAGGGTGAATGCAGAAGGGCACAGTACAGGGGGAATGCAGAAGGGCAAAGTACAGGGGGGAATGCAGAAGGGCACAGTACAGGGGGAATGCAGAAGGGCACAGTACAGTGGGGAATGCAGAAGGGCATAGTACAGGGGGATGCAGAAAGGTACAGTACAGAGGGGAATGCAGAAGGGCACAGTACAGAGGGGACTGCAGAAGGGCACAGTACAGGGGGAATGCAGAATGGTACAGTACAGGGGGGAATGCAGAAGGGTACAGTACAGGGGGAATGCAGAAGGGCACAGTACAGGGGGGAATGCAGAAGGGCACAGTACAGGGGGAATGCAGAAGGGCACAGTACAGGGGGAATGCAGAAGGGTACAGTACAGGGGGAATGCAGAAGGGCACAGTACAGGGGAATGCAGAAGGGCACAGTACAGAGGGGAATGCAGAAGGGCATAGTACAGGGGATGCAGAAGGGTACAGTACAGATGGGAATGCAGAAGGGCACAGTACAGAGGGGAATGCAGAAGGGTACAGTACAGGGGGAATGCAGAAGGGTACAGTACAGGGGGAATGCAGAAGGTACAGTACAGGGGGGAGTGCAGAAGGGCACAGTACAGGGTGAATGCAAAAGCGCACAGTTCAAGGGGAAATGCAGAAGGGTACAGTACAGAGGGGAAATGCAGAAGAGTACAGTACAGGGGGGAATGCAGAAGGGCACAGTACAGGGGGAATGCAGAAGGGCACAGTACAGGGGGGAATGCAGAAGGGCACAGTACAGGGGGAATGCAGAAGGGCACAGTACAGGGGGGATGCAGAAGGGTACAGTACAGAGGGAATGCAGAAGGGTACAGTACAGAGGGGAATGCAGAAGGGCACAGTACAGGGGGAATGCAGAAGGGTACAGTACAGAGGGGAATGCAGAAGGGCACAGTACAGGGGGAATGCAGAAGGGTACAGTACAGGGGGGAGTGCAGAAGGGCACAGTACAGGGTGAATGCAAAAGCGCACAGTTCAAGGGGAAATGCAGAAGGGTACAGTACAGGGGGGAATGCAGAAGGGTACAGTACAGAGGGGAAATGCAGAAGAGTACAGTACAGGGGGGAATGCAGAAGGGCACAGTACAGAGGGGAATGCAGAAGGGCAAAGTACAGGGGGAATGCAGAAGGGCACAGTACAGGGGGGAATGCAGAAGGGCACAGTACAGGGGGAATGCAGAAGGGCACAGTATGGGTGGAATGCAAAAGGGTACAGTACAGGGGGAATGCAGAAGGGCACAGTACAGGGGGAATGCAGAAGGGCAAAGTACAGGGGGGAATGCAGAAGGGCACAGTACAGGGGGAATGCAGAAGGGCACAGTACAGGGTGAATGCAGAAGGGCACAGTACAGGGGGAATGCAGAAGGGCAAAGTACAGGGGGGAATGCAGAAGGGCACAGTACAGGGGGAATGCAGAAGGGCACAGTACAGAGGGGAATGCAGAAGGGCATAGTACAGGGGGATGCAGAAAGGTACAGTACAGAGGGGAATGCAGAAGGGCACAGTACAGAGGGGAATGCAGAAGGGCACAGTACAGGGGGAATGCAGAATGGTACAGTACAGGGGGGAATGCAGAAGGGTACAGTACAGGGGGAATGCAGAAGGGCACAGTACAGGGGGGAATGCAGAAGGGTACAGTACAGGGGGAATGCAGAAATGCACAGTACAGGGGGGAATGCAGAAGGGTACAGTACAGGGGGAATGCAGAAGGGCACAGTACAGGGGGAATGCAGAAGGGCACAGTACAGAGGGGAATGCAGAAGGGCATAGTACAGGGGGATGCAGAAGGGTACAGTACAGATGGGAATGCAGAAGGGCACAGTACAGAGGGGAATGCAGAAGGGTACAGTACAGGGGGGAATGCAGAAGGGTACAGTACAGGGGGGAATGCAGAAGGGTACAGTACAGGGGAGTGCAGAAGGGCACAGTACAGGGTGAATGCAAAAGCGCACAGTTCAAGGGGAAATGCAGAAGGGTACAGTACAGAGGGGAAATGCAGAAGAGTACAGTACAGGGGGGAATGCAGAAGGCACAGTACAGGGGAATGCAGAAGGCACAGTACAGGGGGAATGCAGAAGGGCACAGTACAGGGGGAATGCAGAAGGGCACAGTACAGGGGGATGCAGAAGGGTACAGTACAGAGGGAATGCAGAAGGGTACAGTACAGAGGGGAATGCAGAAGGGCACAGTACAGGGGAATGCAGAAGGGTACAGTACAGAGGGGAATGCAGAAGGGCACAGTACAGGGGAATGCAGAAGGGCACAGTACAGGGGGATGCAGAAGGGTACAGTACAGGGGGAATGCAGAAGGGCACAGTACAGAGGGGAATGCAGAAGGGCACAGTACAGGGGGAATGCAGAAGGGTACAGTACAGGGGGAATGCAGAAGGGTACAGTACAGAGGGGAATGCAGAAGGGCACAGTACAGAGGGGAATGCAAAAGGGCACAGTACAGGGGGAATGCAGAAGGGTACAGTACAGGGGGAATGCAGAAGGGTACAGTACAGGGGGAATGCAGAAGGGTACAGTACAGAGGGGAATGCAGAAGGGCCACAGTACAGGGGTGAATGCAGAAGGGTACAGTACAGAGGGGAATGCAGAAGGGCACAGTACAGGGGGAATGCAGAAGGGCACAGTACAGGGGGATGCAGAAGGGTACAGTACAGGGGGAATGCAGAAGGGCACAGTACAGAGGGGAATGCAGAAGGGCACAGTACAGGGGGAATGCAGAAGGGCACAGTACAGGGGGATGCAGAAGGGTACAGTACAGAGGGGAATGCAGAAGGGCACAGTACAGAGGGGAATGCAAAAGGGCACAGTACAGGGGGAATGCAGAAGGGTACAGTACAGGGGGAATGCAGAAGGGTACAGTACAGGGGGGAATACAGAAGGGTACAGTACAGGGGGGAATGCAGAAGGGCACAGTACAGGGTGAATGCAAAAGCGCACAGTACAAGGGGAATGCAGAAGGGCACAGTACAGAGGGGAATGCAGAAGGGCACAGTACAGGGGGAATGCAGAGGGGTACAGGAGGAATGCAGAAGGGTACAGTACAGAGGGGATGCAGAAGGCAAGTAACAGTACAGGGAATGCAGAAGGGTACAGTACAGGGGAATGCAGAAGGGCACAGTACAGGGGGGAATGCAGAAGGGCACGGTACAGGGGGGAATGCAGAAGGGCACAGTATGGGGGGAATGCAGAAGGGCACAGTACAGAGGGGAATGCAGAAGGGCACAGTACAGGGGGAATGCAGAAGGGCACAGTACAGGGGGAATGCAGAAGGGCACAGTACAGAGGGGATGCAGAAGGGCACAGTACAGAGGGGAATGCAGAAGGGCACAGTACATAGGGGAATGCAGAAGGGCACAGTACAGGGGGAATGCAGAAGGGCACAGTACAGAGGGGATGCAGAAGGGCACAGTACATAGGGGAATGCAGAAGGGCACAGTACAGAGGGGATGCAGAAGGGCACAGTACATAGGGGAATGCAGAAGGGCACAGTACAGGGGGAATGCAGAAGGGCACAGTACAGGGGGAATGCAGAAGGGCACAGTACAGGGGGAATGCAGAAGGGCACAGTACAGGGGGGAATGTAGAAGGGCACAGTACAGGGGGGAATGCAGGTTAAGTGTGTCCTAGGGAGTGATTCTATCAGTATGGGGGCTGGGCTATGATGGACAGGACAGTGATCGCTGCTCCCGATGAGAAGGTGGTTAAGCAGTTAATTAGTTTGTGTTGGTTATGGCGTCTACAAACTATGGGATATTTATTTAAAAATGGATCAATCCTGATGTACTGACGGCCAATCTGATTTCTTGAGGCCCGAAAATGCCAGGACAGTACAAATACCGCCCGAATGAACCCATCAAGTTTTTTTAAGTTGTAATTTTTTGAAAAAGTGAGAAATTGAATAACAGTCTTTTGTTTTTTTTTCACAATTTTGTTTTTACATGCTGTCACCAAAGCAGTACAGCGTCATCATATGACCGATGTGGCGGTGATCAGGGACACTGACTTGTGATAGTCAAATGAAAATAATTTTTAATAAAAAAAAAAATATTATTTAATATTATTTATTTATTGCAATTTTTTTATATACAGTACTTTCATCAGCGTAGATCAGTGTAACCATATTAAAGAGGTTGTAAAACCCTTTAAAACAGAGACATAATGAGCTAGTATGCTTCTGGTATTGAACTAATAGCGATCTGCTGTGAGTTGGGTGTGACCAAGGCAGAAAATGAACACGAAATCTCCCAAAAGGGGAACAAGGTTCTTCTATCTAACCCTTCCGCTCTATAAAGGTTTTGGTCAGAGACGCAATTAAACAGAAGAATACACAACCTGCCAGTAGAGGGCGACCAGTGTACAAATCCAGCACTGTCTGCACGTCCCCTGCCTAGGGGCATAGAAATAGAGAACGTGACATTCACCAAATATTCACTGCAGGCAAATCAATCATTGCCATTTAAAACACATGCATTGGAAGATACACCTGTCTGTCGAATTTCGCAAGTGATTAAAGTAAAATTGTAATACTTTTATTTAGGGTTGTCCCGATACCGATACTAGTACCCATAGCGAGCATTTGCCCGAGTACTTGTAATCGGGCAAATGCTCTGATGCTTCACCCAATACTTGGGCAGTCAGGGTGAAGAGTGCGGTGGGGGAGTTACAAGCACTGATGTATAGATTTAAAAGTCTGACAGCCGGTCCTCTCTCTGAAACCCCCCAAACAAACCCCCCGCCAAGCACCCCCCCCCCCCCGCAGTGATCGGTGCTTCTCTCCCACACACGATCACCGCTGGCTGTCCCCTATCCTCCTCCAGTCCCCCTCTGTTCTCTTCCATGTTCCCTCCATGCCGCTCTATGTCCCTCTCTCTCCTCCATGTCCCCCTCTGTGCATCTGTCCCCCCTCTCTCCTCCATGTCCCCCTCCGTGCATCTGTCCCCCTCTCTCCTCCTTGTCCCCCTCCGTGCATCTGTCCCCCTCTCTCCTCCATGTCCCCCTCTGTGCTTCTGTCCCCCTCCGTGCAACGCTCCCCCCCTCTCTCCTCCATGTCCCCCTCTGTGCATCTGTCCCCCTCTCTCCTCCATGTCCCCCTCTGTGCATCTGTCCCCCCTCTCTCCTCCGTGTCCCCCCTCTGTGCATCTGTCCCCCCTCTCTCCTCCGTGTCCCCCTCTGTGCATCTGTCCCCCTTTCTTTCCCGTGTCCCTCTCTGTGCATCTGTCCCCCTTTCTCCTCCGTGTCCCCCTCCGTGCATCTGTCCCCCTTTCTCCTCCGTGTCCCCCTCCGTGCATCTGTCCCCCCTCTCTCCTCCGTGTCCCCCTCCGTGCATCTTTTCCCCTCTCTTCTCCGTCCCCCCTCTGTGCATCTGTCCCCCTTTCTCCTCTGTGTTCCCCTCCGTGTATCTGTCCCCCCTCTCTTCTCCGTGTCCCCCTCTGTGCATCTGTCCCCCTTTCTCCTCCGTGTCCCCCTTCGTGCATCTGTCCCCCTTTCTCCTCTGTGTCCCCCTCCGTGAATCTGTCCCCCTCTCTCCTCCGTGTCCCCCTCTGTGCATCTGTCCCCCTTTCTCCTCTGTGTCCCCCTCCGTGAATCTGTCCCCCCTCTCTCCTCTGTGTCCCCCTCCGTGCATCTGTCCCCCTCTCTCCTCCGTGTCCCCCTCTGTGCATCTGTCCCCCCTCTCTCCTCCGTGTCCCCCTCTGTGCATCTGTCCCCCTTTCTCCTCCGTCCTGTCCCTCTCTGTGCATCTGTCCCCCTTTCTCCTCCGTGTCCCCCTCCGTGCATCTGTCCCCCTTTCTCCTCCGTGTCCCCCTCCATGCATCTGTCCCCCCTCTCTCCTCCGTGTCCCCCTCTGTGCATCTGTTCCCCTCTCTTCTCCTCCGTGTCCCCCTCCGTGCATCTGTCCCCCTCTCTCCTCCGTGTCCCCCTCTGTGCATCTGTCCCCCTCTCTCCTCCATGTCCCCCTCTGTGCATCTGTCCCCCTTTCTCCTCCGTGTCCCCCTCCGTGCATCTGTCCCCCTTTCTCCTCCGTGTCCCTCTCCGTGCATCTGTCCCCCCTCTCTCCTCCGTGTCCCCCTCCGTGCATCTGTTCCCCTCTCTTCTCCTCCGTGTCCCCCTCCGTCCATCTCTCCTCCTCTCTCCTCTGTGTCCCCCTCTGTGCATCTGTCCCCCTTTTCTCCTCCGTGTTCCCCTCCGTGTATCTGTCCCCCCTCTCTTCTCCGTGTCCCCCTCTGTGCATTTGTCCCCCTCTCTCCTCCGTGTCCCCCTCCGTGCATCTGTCCCCCCTCTCTCCTCCGTGTCCCCCTCTGTGCATCTGTCCCCCTCTCTCCTCCGTGTCCCCCTCCGTGCATCTGTTCCCCCGACTTTCAGAGGGTTTACTTCCTCTAATAAATAACTGCACAAAATCAGGCAACATAAAACATTGCAGCTACTACCATTTTATTCTCCAGGCCCTTTTCTTTGAGACAATATATACTTTCTAGAGAGTTTACAGTCATTTCTAGCAAAGAAAAAAATATGCAGATTTTAACATGTGTTCAATTCTAAATTAAAAAATTGCCTCGTTAGGCAAATGGTTAAATAATAAATGACAGACTCTTTACCAAAAGTACAAGAATATACAGTCAAAAAAATGAAGAAAAAGGTAGGAGGGGTGAAAAAGATAAATAATAAGATAATAACATGCATGCAGTAAAGTCAGCTGATCTGTGCAATTAAAATATTATCGCGGAGCGTACAAATGACCGAATAACGCGCAGTAAGATTTGCGCTAAGTTTTGGTGAATCGATTACAAAGCTTGCCCAGTGCTGAGCATGAAATGAAGTTGTACATGGTTGGGTTTTGGGTTTCCTACATGTGACTAATTCTTCGCACACTTTGGTTGTTGCACATACAGACCCATCACGCAATCATGTCAGGAAGCCTCGCAAATATAAAGGAAGCGAACCGCCCACACGCGTTTTCATCACCGCCATCAACACTTCTCTGTCATTTCGGATGTATGTGTTCTGGTCACCACTATAACACCATCTGACCTAATTAGGGAGCAGTAAGCTGAAAACCAAAAAGCCTACGTGAAAAAACGTATTGTAGCGGCTCAGCTTCATTAAATGGACTGCAGTGTTTTCTGTACATATTTTCTATTACTGGTCAGTACCAATTTTTTTTTTTATATACATGTAAGTAAAACAACGAGAGCTCTAAGCTCCTTATCACATTTTCCAGGCTAAACCTAACTGCCCTGGTGCAGCACAACTGTTAACAGAGAGCAATAGCTCAAGCCCAAATTACACACACAGCTCAATAGATCAAAGTAATGACTTGTTGCTCTGTAAGGTTCGACAGTATACCAACTTCCAGACCGGTCCTTTACTGGCACTTTTTATTAAGACCCCTATCACACTGGAGCCTCCTGTGCGTTAGCGCTAAAGCGCTGCTCGATTTAGCACTGTTTAACCACTTAACCCCCATATTGCTGGTCAAATACCAGAGCACTTTTTGCGATTCGGCACTGTGTCGCTTTACTGACAATTGCGCGGTCGTGTGATGTGGCTCCCAAACAAAATTGGCGTCCTTTTTTTCCCCACAAATAGAGCTTTCTTTTGGTGGTATTTGATCACCTTTGCGGTTTTTATTTTTTGCGCTATAAACAAAAATAGAGCGACAATTATGAAACAAAAAACACAATATTTTGCGCTATTAAAAAAAAATTAAGCGCCAATTTTGAAAAAAAGATTTTTTACGTTTTGCTAAAATAAATATCCCCCAAAAAATATATAAAAAAAATAGTTTTCCTCAGTTTAGGCCGTACGTATTCTTCTACATATATTTCGTAAAAAAAAAAAAAACGCACTAAGGGCCAGATTCAGGAAAGAGATAAGACGGCTTATCTCCAGATAAGCCGTTTTATCTCTGCGTCTGAGCCCCCCTCCTATCTATGCGACTGATTCATAGAATCAGTAACGCATAGACTTCCATTGGATCCAACTGGCGTAAGTCTCTTACGTCGTTGTATCTTATTTTCATATTTTAGGCTGGACGCTAGGTGGCGTTCCCGTCTAAAATATGCAAATGAGCCTATACGCCGATTCCCGAACGTGCGCCCCGGCGAATCTGTTTACGTTGTTTACGTTAGGCTTACGCCTGGTGTAAAGTTACCCCTGCTATATGAGGCGCAGGCAATGTTAAGTATGGAACGTCGGGACAGACGTCGTTTACGTCGTTTGCGTAAGTCGACTCAGAATGGGGCTGGCCGTACGTTACGTTCACGTCGCTTTCATTGACAATTTGCGACGTGATTTGGAGCATGCGCACTTGAAAACTTTCACGCCCGGCGCATGCGCAGTACGTTCGGCGCGGGATCGCGCTTCATTTAAATAATAGACGCCCCTACCCGCCCAATTTGAATTACGACGGGCCATTTATGCTACGCCGCCACAACTTTACAGGCAAGTGCTTTGTGAATAAAGCACTTGCCTGAAAAAGTTGCCGGCTTAGTGTAATACCATACGCTAGGCAGGTTTAGAATTAAAGCGCTCCTACCTGAATCTAGCTCAAAGTGTTTATTGATTGGTTTGCGCAAAAGTTATAGGGCCAGATTCTCAGAGGCGCTACCGTTTTTTTCCCCGAGTATCTATGCGAGTGATTCTTCGAATCATTACACTTGCGGATCGTAGATGTAATGACAACTCCCCGCTAGGTGGCCTTTACGTTGTTTTCTCATTTGCCTATGCAAATGAGGCTAATACGCCAATTCCCGAACGCTTTTACGCTGCCCCGTCGTCGCTTACGTCGTTTCCGTCCGCGTAAGGTTACCCCTGCAAAGATGTGGAGTAACCTTACGCAGTACCGTCGGATGCCGTCAGGTGCTGTCGGATGCCATGTTAAGTATGGCGTCGGGTCAGCGTCGGCTTTTTCCGTCGGTTACGTCGTTTTACTAAGTCGTTCGCGAATAGGGCATTGCGTAAGTGACGATCACGTCGCTTTTGACGCCGTTTTTAACCGACGCTTTCCGACGTGAGCTGGAGCATGCGCACTGGGCTTTTTGCCCAGCCGCGCATGCGCAGTTCGATCGTCGCGGGGGCGCGCTTAATTTAAATACAAGCCCCCCCTTTGAATTATGCGGCCTTACGCTGGGCCATTTAGTCTACGCATCCGCAAACTACGGAGCAAGTGCATGGAGAATACGGCACTTGCTCTGTTAAGTTGCGGCGGCGTAGTGTAAATGGCTTACGCTACACCAGCGAAAATATATGAGAATCTGCCCATAGTGTTTACAAAATAGGGGTAGTTTTATGGCATTTTTATTTTATTTTTTTTCAAGTAATGCGGCGATCAGCATTTTTTTCTTCCTACTGCGACATTATGGCGGACACTTCGGACACATTTTGGGACCATTGTAATTTTTATAGTGATCAGTGCTATAAAAATGCATTGGATTACTATAAAAATGCCACTGGCAGTAAAGGGGTTAACACTATTCTGCTGAGAGAGGTGACGTATAGCTACGTGCTCTCGCCCAGCAAGCCGACCTGCCGCCGTATAACTGCGGCGGCTGGTCGGCAAGCAGTTAAGCAGCGCTTTTCGGCCGCTAGTGGGATGCTTTTAACCCTTGCTAGCGGCTGAAGAAGGGTTAAAAACTCCTGTGTTTGACTTGAACACGAAGCTCATCACTACTGGCCAGTGACACACCTCCGGTATTAGTGAGACACAACTCTGGATTAATGAGAACAAGGCACAGCAAACACTGGAGAGAGTGTTAAATATATTTGTAGATTTACATTAACAAATTGAAGCCAAACTCCAGCTCCCATTATATAATCAGTTACAGCAAAAGTTTTTTTTGGGGATAAAGGTTTTGCATGAATACAAAGCTGATCATTGTAAGCACACCTGTCATTGTTAAATGGTTTATCTCATCCCTGTGAACTGATACATTCTTGTGGAGAGCTTGTTCTTTTGAAAAAATAACAGACTTGCTGGCTGGATCACCAGATGAAAATAAGGAAGGAAGCATAAAAAAGAAAAGCAATGCAGCCATCACATCTTATTCCGCGTAGACACGATCGTTTTTCACGACAAGAAAAATGCAATATTTTAAATTGGTCATGAAAAATGACGGTGTGTAGGCTCGACGAGAAAAATGGGCTTTTTATAATTTAAAACCTGCTCTATTTTTTTTTCGTCGTTTTTTCACGTCATGAAAACTGGTGTGTAGGCTTTAAAGCGGAGTTCCACCCTTAAAACCACTTTGTTTCATCCCATCCAGCATACTGGCGTCAGCGCCAGTATGCTGTTTTTTTTTTTTTAATTACATGTACTTACTTTATAATCGATCATGTAATTTTGGGCGCACCGCGGTATGTCGCCGCTATAAGGCGTCGCGCCTTCCGGAAACAGCCGATTAGCGGTCGGCTCTTCTCGGCGCCTGCGCACAGACCCAGGAGCTGACTGCGCAGGCGCCGTAAATAGCCGGTCCTAGTTCGGCTTTTTTCGGAGGGCGTGACGCGGCTATATACGGCGCCTGCGCAGTCAGCTCCTGGGTCTGTGCGCAGGCCGAGAAAAGCCGAACGCTAATCGCTGTTTCCGGAAGGCGTGGCGCCTTATAGCGGCGACATACCGCGGTGCGCCCAAAATTACATGATCGATTATAAAGTAAGTACATGTAATAAAAATAAAAAAAAAAACAGCATACTGGCGCTGACGCCAGTATGCTGGATGGGATGAAACAAAGTGTTTTTAAGGGTGGAACTCCGCTTTAACGACGGGGAAAAAAAACGCACATGCTCAGACACGTTATGAGAGCGGAAATTTGCATAATCAGCCCCAAGGTGGCGCCATCCGAATGGAACTTCCCCTTTATAGTGCCGTCGCACGTGTTGGACTCACCTGCGCTTTGCTCGAGAATTTTTTATCACGATCGGTGTGGGCAAGGCAGGCTTAGAGGAATCACGTCGAGAAAAACGTCATTTTTTTTCCTGACATGAATAACGGTCGTGGTCGCGGCATAAGAGTTTAAGCTGCAATATAATAAATGTTTGTTTTTAGGTTTAACCACTTACAGACCGCCCACCGCAGGAATACGTCGCTACTTTGAACAGGAATACCGTTGTTATCAAAGCAGCTAAGCTTCCATAACCCCGGTATTCTCTACAAGAGTGGGTGACGCTTTCATATAAAAGTCTCTGCAGCAGATTCGCTGCAAAATCACTTTTATCAGCGGCGGGAGCCCGCTCTTCGGTGCTCTCCGCCGCTTACCGGAGCCCCCCAGCGGCGGAGAACGATCGCGTCTTCCCCTTTCTGCGTATGGAGACGAGTGAGGGGGAAAATGGCCCCCACCCATCTCCATATCATTGAAGGGCGAAAGCGACGTCAAAACATCACTCTCCCCCATAGCTCTTAAAGGGACATTTTTTATTTTATTTTTTTATTACATATTAGTGTAATAATGAGATCTGATGTCTTTTTTGACCGTAGCTCACGTATTTAACCACCGCCACCACCGCCCGCCGTCATTCTACGGCGGCAGGTCGGCTCTCCTGGACGAGAGCACGTAACTCTACGTCAGCTACATTTCCCCACTAGGGGGCGCGCACATGCGTCCCAGCTCGCCCCCGAGTCCCCGCGGCGCGCCCTCCCCGGTACGATCCCGCCGGGCCCCGCGCTCGTTCGTACAGAGCAAGGACCGGAGATATGTGTGTAAACACAAAGCTCCCGGTCTTGTCAGCAGGGGACGCTGATCTTCTGTTCATACAATGTATGAACAGAAGATCAGTGATTTCCCCTATGAGTCCACCCCCCCATACAGTTAGAACACACCAGGAACACACGTAACCCCTTCCTCGCCCCCTAGTGTTAACCCCTTCACTGCCAATGGCATTTTTATAGTAATCCAATGCATTTTATAGCATTGATCGCTAAAAAAATGCCAATGGTCCCAAAAATGTGTCAAAAGTGTTCGAAGGTGTCCGCCATAATGTCGCAGTACTGAAAAAAACGCTGATCGCCGCCATTGCTAGTAAAAAAAAAATATTAATAAAAAAGACCCCCTATTTTGTAAACGCTATAACTTTGTCAAACCAATCAATAAACGCGATTTTTTTTTTAACGAAGAAATATGTAAAGAATACGATCGCCCTAAACTGAGGGAAAAAAACGTTTTCTTATATATTTTTGGGATATTTATTAGAGCAAAATGTAAAAAACATTGCTTTTTTTTTCAAAATTTACGCTCTATTTTGTTTATAGCGCAAAAAATAAAAACCGCTATTTGGGAAAAAAGGACGGCCAATTTTGTTTGGGACCACGTCGCACGACCGCTCAATTGTCAGTTAAAGCGACGCAGTGCCAATTTGCAAAAAAGGGGCCCGTCCTTTAGCTGCATTTTAGTCCGGGCTTAAGTTAATATCGCTTTAAAGGGCCCATTTCCACATCAATATTGCAGCAACAAATGTTACATACATTGGAATCCCAACACACTGAGGCCATACACTTGTGTTGCAATGCATTGTGCTAAAAAACAAAAAACACTACAGACCCTGGGAGTGTGGAGTTGTACTGAACCATTGAAAGCCGTTATGTCTTCTCAATGCCTCTTTTATCTCATGATGGTTATCTTATCTCTGCCTAGAACCGTTCATTTTCCAGCTCTCCACAATGGACGCCTCATTTAGACTCACTGCTTAACTCCACCCCCAGTCCTGACAGTATATGAAGTACATTCAGCTGTCCTGTGATAAAAATTGTAATGAACTAAAAAAATGGAAAGAGAGAAAAAGAAAAACTTTGTTTCACTAAAACAGGAAAGGGGGGAAGTCTTCCGATGGACACTAGTTCTGGTGACTATCCTCACTTTGGATTCTCTCACTTCTGTTTTGGCTATGGGACAGGAAGTGAAAGAAATCACCCCAATGGGACACAGATGGCTAAAAAAAAAAAGTGACAGGGGTTACTATCCTCCTTTTTTTATCACAAATACGTTTTTGCTTTTAGTTCTACTTTATATTAGAGGTAAACTCAGTCACTGAAATCCCATATACAGTGGGAATATACCCCCTTAACCACTTCAGCCCCAGACCATTTGGCTGCCAAATGAC